>MU716711.1:64744-149977 GCA_026770625.1 Nicotiana glauca | reverse complement strand
ACAAAGGAGACTCTGCCGAAATTTCTGAAAAGTTTGGGAGTTAGTCAAAATTTAGGGACTTGAGGTAGGTTAGAAAAGAAATGTGTGATGTTAAAGTGTTTAGGGGAAGACTCTAGTCCTCATTCGAGGAGGAATGATCCTAAGGGGGGGAGAATGTAAGGCCCCAGAAAATTTTGCTAAGTAACCTAGGGTTTCATGGTGCCACGTAGGCTAGTTATAATGTTTTATGTGGTATTAACATGGTGTACATCAATTGGAATTGGTAAATATGTTTATAAGTCTCATGGTAAGTAATTTGGGGTCCAAGGAAAGGCCTAAGTATAAGAAAAATTGGAAAAGTCCATTATAGGCTAAGATTTCAAATGAGTTCGCACAAGCCCCCACTTCGAACGAGTATATATATATATATATATATATATATATATATATATATATAAAAGGTTTTATATGGTTTCCCATATGCATGCAAAAGGCTTTTACTATTTTTTCCATAGTTTTAAGGGTTTAAATTGATTTATTTTCTCCCTTTTTATTCATAAAATCCCTAATAGTCATGTCCAAAATTATTCTTATGATAATTCATTTATTTAATTTCTACACTTATGCCAAAATATGGCTAATACAATTTTCATGTAGTTTTATAATTA
The DNA here is from genome assembly GCA_026770625.1 of Nicotiana glauca. NCBI lineage: Eukaryota > Viridiplantae > Streptophyta > Magnoliopsida > Solanales > Solanaceae > Nicotiana > Nicotiana glauca. The sequence continues at coordinate 149,330 of MU716711.1, read as the reverse complement.
CATTAAGTATTTTTTAAGCTAAATTGCATATAACTGCAATGTTAGCCCTTTTAGTATATAATTTTACTTTATTTGCCTAAAATTAGTCCCTATAAATTATTTTCCAGAAATTTCTTTTTATTTATTAAAATTAAAATTGTAAAATAGTGAAAGCCATATTTGGCTTTCAATTGTAGTCAAATTGGACCCCAATCCCTAGCCCTATTTCTATTCAATAACCTAACACAGAACCTATTAACCCTTACCCGAACCCAGAACCCACTTATCCTATTGAATCTTGACCATTCATCTCCCAGATCAACGATCCAGAAACAACCTTCCCTTTTTAATTTTGAGAGACCCCCAAACCCTAATCCGTTTTCTAAACTCGCTGCCTTCAGATGCCCTCGTCTCTCTTCTCTCTCAACCTAACCCTTATCACTTTTCAACCATCGCCTCCTTCTCCGGTCATCTCCGGTGACCTCCGCTTAAACCCCAAACCTCCAATGGGTCTCTCATCATCTCTAAGACCTTCAAGGATCCTGAGCCATGTCAATTTGGACCTAAGGCTTCTGTTTCTATTACTTATGGCTTCTCCGGTATGATTCTGGGCAAAATCACAACTTATATGTCACGATCGGTGAAGTTTACAACAGGTTCTTTCGAGTTCTATTTGGGTTTACTTTGAAAACCTAGCTCTCATATGAATCTCCTAGATCTATGTTGTTTTTAACGCTTTAAGTCTGCTTCTACCTATGACTTGTACTATTCTTGAACTTCTACTGAAAGACCCTCAATTTTTAAACCATTTTACTTTCTTTAAAAACTAGGGTTTTCTTGGTGTTCTTTCTACACCTGTTTTGACCGGTTTTCTTTATGATTAAAACTCTTCCCTTGCTTATTTTGAGCAGTCTTAGGTTCTTACTACTTTTTAAGTCAATTCCGTTAAAACCCCCAATTTCTAAGATTTTCTTTGCTTTGGTTCCGTGTGTTAGCCTGTTTACTTGACTCTTGTTTATCTACTGTGGTTACCATACTTCGAATGTGTTTTACTGAATCCATTGCCTACTTATGCCACTTCTATATAACTTTTCTCATTTTGATTGTTCATCTCTTACTTCTCTCTGTCCATAGGGCTAACCTTGCCATTTGTCACGTATGTTTTATCTTCTCTATTTATATTCTGAAGCACAAAATTATGACTCCCTCTTGATTGATTTTGATTTCCTTCATTGTTGGCATTGAAAGATTTTCTTTTACAACCCTAAAAGCTTTACCCCGTCTGTTTAAGCTAACTGATTTCATTACCATATTTGTTATGATAATTTATTACTGCTGAGTTGTGTCATTAATTAAGGTTTTATGAATTTAGTCCTACTTGACTACTCTATACTTACTGAATCTTCATTCCTTCCTTATTTAGTCATGCACTATTTTTTTTTCTTGCCTTATATGATACTGAATCTTCCCATTTGATTTGATTCCCTTAGCTTAAGGAAGTACTTCCTTCATTCTCTAGGTGATTGATTCTGAGTCCTTCAATTATGACACTACTTTGATTCTTACCTTATTTCACTACCTACTTTCAACTATATAAACCCTAAGTCTTCTATTAATAAGACATGAACAATGGGTTTTAAAAAACTACCTCTCTTACTAAAATATCTGCTCTCTTTTTCTCTTATGCTATTTTATACTATTAATCGGTTATGAGCAAAGCTAATTAGCTGTACTCTTTGGTTTGCTTACTTCTATATTCACTGGTATGTCCTAGTTTTGATTTAAAGCTCCAACAACAATATGCTTCTCTTATTGCTTCATTTTCTTATATTTCTAGCTTTCTTCTACTTGTAGTTCTATTGTAAAACTCGTAGCTAAATTACATTATCAGCATGCTACTATGTCTCCCTTCCCTTTATATCAATGTAATCCCTTATGTGTCTCAAAGCATGCCTGGACAATTGTCTTTCACTACTGTGTATATACCATTTATTGAATCCCAAATCCCTATCCCCTTGTCTGTGTTTATGTTCTTCTTGACTGGTTTGTGATTATGCCATTGTCAACTATCTCTGCGCTTGTCCAAACCATCCTAAGAACTCTGCTGGGGTTATGTGTTTGTAGTCAAATGTCTTTGTATCCCCAAACCCTTTAACCCCTAGGTGACTACTGAATTCATTTAGATTATATATGTAATCATATCCTGAAGTGCTTGACTTTTTTTACCACTCCTATCTCTTTTCAAACCACTTATGTTGCTTTAGTAGTTTCTTTCAAAATAGTCTCTAATAAATCTTTTCAACCTGTGTCCTGCACTCACACTTTACTCTTAGTCAATAAGTTCTGCCCCATCTAGTACGTGTACTTCCTTGGGATCCTCTTGAGAGCCCTGTGAACTCTGGCTTGCTGAGGCTAGCCTTTCCGTACTGCACTGGTTCCATTCTTGGTTACTAAGTCTAGCTGTAAGCATTGCCCGGGGTCCTTGAGACCTTTAGAGAACTTTGATTCACCTACTCTCTGATTTGTCTATGGAATTGATGCTTATGTGACCATTGGAGGCTTTGGGAAACTTGGGCATAATTGCAGGCTCCCAGGCTCTCTATAGAATAGCTTCTTGATTTTTTATTTTATTTATGTAATTCATTCATTGGCTTGTAATAATTTGTAAACAGATACTTGGGGGTATTTAGTAAAAAAGGGTAGGTAGATGTATACTTCTATGGGGTAATATATGTAGAGATCATGCTCTTAGGACTTTGTTATTAAAATCTGACTTCTTGTATAAGTCGAAAACATGCTCATAGGTTCGCTCTTTTAATCTAATTGCTTTTGCATAATAGAAATCATGCCTATAGGATTTCACTTCAAATTTCAAATAGAAATCATGTCTATAAGATTCAACTTCTAATGTTGTTTGCATCAAATAGAAATCCTGTTCCTAAGGTTCTACATTTTTGTCATGTTAGCAATCATGTTTATTGTTTCTAAACAATCATGTCCTAAATCAATTCAAGTATAGATGCCATGCCTATAGGATTCGACTCTGATTCAGTTCTAACAAGTCTTTTTGTATGTTTCCAAAACAATAATACGCCTACATATCATGCCTATAGGGATCTATACTCATAATTTCGTCTGATAATTTAACTTAGCCTAATAAGTTAATGTCATTACACCTAGTCCATTTCCAAAGGTGGTTTTATTAAGCAATAACCTTTCCTGAAACAATCTCTTTGAAAATTGCATTAATCTCATTAGATGCCATGTTTATAGGTATTAAAAGGATTCTATTTCGAAAACCTATTTGCTTCTTCATTAATATAAACACAGTATAGTGCATATAGGCAAGCCCTATGGCATTCTCGAAAACTGCATATCGTGAAGTTTTCTCTATCGTCTAACGTTTCTGATTCTAATAGCCTTTAAAAGAATCCCTAGGTCTCTGCTAGGTTATAACTTATGGGTATAAAAGTTTGGTCGATTTCTGCATAGTCACTTAGAGATCATGCTTGAGGACTTTTAATAATAAAGACCTTAATTGTGTATGAGTTGTGCTGCGTGTATGTTTACTTGAGGAAGAAACTTGCGCCTTTTATATGCTCTCATTATGTGAAAGTCCTAGGTGTTTTGACTGTCCCCTTAGAGTTTTCACCTTTCTAAAACTTAGGGTCACATATAGAACTACCTAATAGGTAGAGGTCCTAACTCCCTTCGGGACCACTAAGCAGGGACAGGTAGCAGCTTGTAAAAGGAATCAGTGACCAAACACTTGCTTTGCATGATCAATAAGAGGATAGGAAGGGTAGACATGGGATACGATGACTACGCATTAATGTCACATATAGCCCCTCATTGAGGAGTGTCTACCGGACATTGTGTGGGGTGATCCTATAGGATACACAACCTAGAACCCCTCCTTGCCCAAATCATCTCCTTATTCAAACCTTTGTTTAATAATTTGTTTAAATCTTTATTTCTCTATTTGAATTTTTTGATATGCCTAACCAACTGCTTATTTAATTCTACTATTTGTATGGAGTAATTTGTGAATATAAATTTATCTAGGACCCACACTTGTGGACCAAGAGGGATGCCTAACACCTTCCCTTCGAGGTTACTTCGAGCCCTTACCCTAATCTGTGGTAATGCAAACAACCTCTAGAAAAAATCACTCTAGGTGCCCTAACACACCATAATCCGTTAAGTGGAGACTCTTCAAATACCAAATTCACAAAAGCAAAGGAGTCATAACACCCTATGAATGTCAAAACCCTGACCTCTCTCCCGTCAAAAGAGGAGGCGAGAAAAGGGGCACGCGACACATATGGGGCGTTGAACCCTCCAATTATCATGTGGATGACGTGATGTGGTTCTTCTGGTTCGATCTTTATGTTCTCGTCTCTTTCTCAACATTGATTTTTTGCTCGGTCTCTAAGGAACTCTCAATGTTTCCCTTCGCTAATCAGTCGGGCTTCCTCTTTTTGAAACTGCTGCAATCCTCGGTCCTATGACTGTTAGTGCCACAATATTTACATGCCAAGTTAGTGTTCCTCTGTGAAGGGTATGAAAGTACGGGTTTTGGCCACCTGGTATCTTTTATTTTACCTATGGCTGATACGATGTCCGAGACATCGACATTGAAGTTGTTCTCAGATAGCCGGGTAGCTCTACCGGCCCAGTATGCCTATAGAACCAGGCTTTACTCATGAATCCCTGGGAACTTTGACCTCTATCTATCCTTTGATCGGCTCGAGGTACGTTATGCCTCAGGATATTTCTTGGATCTTCAACATACAGCTAGTATCTTTCCTTGTTTGATGTCGATTCCCTTTCTTGAAACCTTTGTTAATATACTCCTAGGATATACTGAGCCAGAGGAGGCTCCTAATTAGTGATCTTCGACATTGACCTTTGATTGGTGCCTATTGTTCATGTCCTCTCAGGTCATAATGGGATATTTGATCAAATTTTGTTTTTGCGTCTTCAAAGCTATCGAGATTCGTTCGCCCAACCTTGAGTGAAGGCCTGTACTGCCCAGTCCTCGAAGACTTGTGGTAATTCCATTAAATCCAGCTGAAAGCGAGATACAAATTCCCTTAGCATCTCATTCTATATCTATTTAATTTTGAGGACATCGGACTTCCTGGTGGCAACCTTTGTGGAACCGGCGAGCGCCTTCACAAAAGAGTTTGACAACATGGCAAATTATCTATTGGCTTCGGGGTAGGTTATGATACCACATCATAGCCCCTTTTAATAGTGTTTCTCCAAATTTTTTTAACAAGACGAATTCAATTTCGTTATCCTTTAAGTTGTTCCTTTTTACAACACAAGTATAAGTAGTAATGTGGACATTGGGGTTCGTGGTCCCGTTATACTTCGGGACGTTGGGTATTCTGAATTTATTCGGTATAGGTTTCGGAACTGGACTCGGTGGGAATGTTTTTGTATAAACTTCTTTGAATCTACACCCTTCAGAATCGGGGTTGCGCTCGGGATCTGATTGACCCTCGAGTTATAACTCTCCACCTTTTTATTGTTAGCCTCTATCTTCTTTTCTTCTGATACAATACTTTTAGTGAGGTCCTCGAGCATCTTCATAATAGCGGGGTCTGTTGTTGATACCCAATTTTTCCCTCATATATTTTTAAATATGCATACATACTTTCAAAATATTATACATGCATTTATAAACATGCACAAGTGCTTTTACAGTTTTTTCTATAATATTTAAAGGTCTTAAATAAATTTATTTCTGCTTTTTTAATTATATAAATATTTAATAATTATGCCTTATATTGCTTTATGATGAATTGATAATCTAAATTCATCATGTATGCTCATATAAGTATTCAAATTTATTATTGTATGTTTTACAATTACATTGTCATTTTTTAAAACTACAATTGCATATATTTGCAATAATAGGCCATTTGTGCATAATTACTTTATTTCACAAAGAAAATGATATTTTGTATTTTTATAATATCAAGTAACTATTTAAAATTGAGATTTTACGCATAAATAGTAATTTTTTTGTCATTTATTAGCTATTTTATAAATTATTTATCAAATTAATTGTGTATTTAACAAATAGTCTCTTTTAGCTTTATTTTAAATTCGGACCTAGACCAAATAATAACCCCATCCCAATTAAATTTGCAGCCCAAATACACTGACCCATTTTTTTAACTCGCCTAACCCTTAGATCGAATCCTGGTTGTTAATCTCAAAAGATCAATGGTCCAGGATCAATTTTCTTTTTTAATTACACCAACTACCCCCTAACCCTAGTCATTTGTCTAAACTCGCCACCCCTGTCTCCCTCTTCTTTTCTGTTTTCATCGAAACTACCCCTAACCCTAGCCACCGTCGCTGGAAACTCTCTGTTCCATGTGGTTTCCCTGTGATTTTAGGCCCCAGCCGGCCTCTTATCTGCTTGTTCGACTTCCATGACAATTTGATGGAATCTCAAAAAGATTCAAACAAACTTGGTTCAAATACTTCATTTTCTCGATGAATCCGCATGTGCTCTTCCCCGTGTTTGTGAGTAATGTTATCTTCAAGTTTATGACTTCAAATCTCTGGTTCAAATCAGATTTTTGTTACCTCTGTCTATTTAAAAAAAAACCTAGTTAATTTCTACTTGAGTTCGTTCAGATTTCTATAGATCTGAAGGGATTTTGAGTTTATTTTGATACTTTCTATGTTTTACCATCATTATTGGCCGATTTTCATTTTCCCTAAAGACTAGGGTTTCATCATTAAGTTTTTACAAAACTTCTAAAAATATTTAAGCATTTAACTTTGGTTTTCATTACTTGTTCAACTGGGTTGTCAAATCTATATTTTAATTCCTTAAGGCTTCTAGGTATTCCACTATTTGTTCAGATATTTGCATGTTATTCCTTGGTTCCATCAATTTAATGGGATTAATTGATTTTTATTCGCCTAATTAGAGTTTGAAGTTGTGTTTTTCTTTTAAAACCGATATCTCTTTGACGCTTTCACCTATTCTTTCTTTATCTGTGACTCATGAATGGAACTACTTTACTTAATTAAGTTATTAGCCCGATTTCTGGGTTTTGATTGTTTTAACCAATCTATAAATAGTCTTTAAACTTATTGATTACCTTTTTTAACTTCAATACTGCCTGCTGATTGATTTTGTATGAGATTCTCCCTAATTTAAGTGATATTTCTCCGATTCTATCTTATTAATTGATTAGGTTTAGCCTTAACTGACTGGTAAATTGGTTTGCATACTTTATTTGTGTGCCGTTAATTTTTCGCGACTTATTTGTTTATTATGCTAAATGCTATATAAGCCTTCCACCATTCTAGTGTTGAGACAGAGACACTTACACGAAAACTGAGAAAGAAACACACACATACACACAAAAGCTATTCCTCTTATTCTAACCTTTATGTTACTTGTGTTTACTACCCTATCTAGTCGATTGGAAGCCAAGGCTAGACTATTGGACTCTACTTGTTCTCATTCTTATGTTTACTATCTCTTAACTGGTATGTCTCCACTTCTGCCATCACTTAACATGCTATGCTATTAGAAGTATATGCTTTATGTTCATTACTCTTAATCAACATGCCTACTTACCATGAATTAGACCTATCTGTTTCTTATTTTCAACATGTATGCCTTTATGTAATTATACATACGTCTACTTGTTTCTCAACTGATATGATTTTGTCCTGTTTAAAGTTTTCATCCTTAATAAACTCCTGATTAATTCATGATTTCTATGCTCTCATCTTTGTTACATTTCTGTACGATTGTCTGATCCCAGCATGTTGTTGTCTGATCTATATATGCCTATATGCTCACCTAGTAATGACTAATAGATTAAGTCCATGTGAAATCTTACTCAAACTAATTATTACTATGTCCTGTATGTTATTAATTGCTGGAGTTCAGGGCTGAATTCCTGCTGCTAAATGTGTGCTGCTTGTGGTTCTTGCAATATGGTAATCTGCTTCTATGCACTTCGGAAATACAAACTATTTTTCTAAAACAAAGTTGTCTTCTATTTTCATACATTGTTTTCAAATCCTACTCTTAGTTAATTAGGGTCTTGCGATCCCCAATGTGAGCACTATTTAGGGTCCATGAGACTCCTCTAAACTCTGACACATTGGGTCTGGTTTCCAATCCTTTATGAGCTTCTTCTTAATATTTGTTCCCTAGTGTGAGCACTGTCCTAGGTTTTCAAAGCCCTTGGAAACTCTGATACACTAGAGATTTGGATTCTTGGTATTTTGCCAATGGTTACTGTGTTTCTCTGAGCTTTGGAGCTGTTATGGTTTGAAGGCTTGGGTCATCCGGATGCATTGGGCCTACTGCAGGCCTCCTATAGTTATATTTTATAATTCATTTAATTAGTTATGGTCCATAATAATTTTTTTTGTAATAACGATGGGATAATTGTGAATTGGGTAAAACTGGGCCTAGTTAAATGTTTGCATGAGAATGGGGTAGAAATCCTGCTTTAGGTGCCTGTTTCTTTCACATGTTTTTATTACTATATGTTAGATATCCTGCCTATAGGTTGTTTACACGTTCAATTATATTATGTTACTGCATGCATTAGATAACATGCCTAGAGGTATTTATTTCAATACATCCTGTTATTGTGCGCGGTAGATAACATGCCTATATGATTTAATTTGTTCAACATGTTCTGATCCACTTTTAGATGCTATGCCTATAAGGCTATCAAATTAATTTTCTGTATTTAAACACAAGCCTGAAAAGTTTCAAAATTAGTTCTTCATTTGCCAAACCACACCTATAAAGTTTTAAGTCACTTCTGCATTTAGATACCATGTCTATAGAAAATTTAAAAACTACTTCTGTATTTAGATGCCATGTTAATAGGGATTTTTAGAATCATTTATATATTTTAGAAACCATTCATATAAGTTCTCAAGATCAATAATTCTACACTTAGATATCATGTTTGTAGGGTCTAAAAGATAAAATCCCACCTGCTTTAGCCACTCGTTCATAATAACAGTCCGATTAATAATTAGATGCTATAGAATTCTGCCAAGCTACCACTTAGGCAAGCTTGTAGGATAATTAAAATCCTGAAGTTGAAATAAACTATATTTTTTTGACCGGTTATAAACTTCCCAAAGTTTAGGAAGTAACATAATTAGTAAGCAAATTGATTAGGTAATTGCTTCTTCGCCTTAATGAAATTGTTCCATACTTTGTGCTCATCTAGATATCCTGCTATTGGACTTTAAATCGTTTAAAACCTCTCGTTTGAGGCGTGCAATTGTTTATCTATTTGTGGAGGTAAATATGAGCCCTTAATTGCATCTTTATGTGATAGTCCTATTTGACTTTTATTTATTGCTTAGTTTTCTTCTTTTTTAAGCAACGTAAGTAAGTCTAGAACTTCCTTAAATAAAGGTCCTAAACACCTCCGGGGCCATAGTCAAGGGAAGGGTAGTGCACGCATATGGCACATACTGGATACTATTAGAATGCTTAGGTAACAATAATTAAGGGGAGTGTAATCGGGTAGTAAATCATATAATGGCATGTGCGCAAATGCTATGTGCAACACCCCAACTTAGGGATGATAGCCAAGTATTGAACAGAAGTAATCCTATAGGATAATAAACCTAGGACCCCCTTTATTCCCGTTTGTTTGCTTATATGAGAAATTGACTTAAATTATGTTTGGCCGGGACCCACCGTCGTGGACCTCGAGGGGTACCTAACACTTTGCCCTCAATGTTCGTTTGAGCCCTTACCCCATATCTAGTAATGCAAACCGGTTAATGAGTTATTTGCTTTACGTCCCAGAAATGTCGAAACCCGGACTCCGCGAGGAAAAAGGAGGTGCGACATCGGGGGAATCTTTTGGGGATATTTTAGGCTCTTACCATAATGAAATTGTTCTTGTGAATTAGTCTTAAGCATGTTTTATTTTGTTAATCGTGCACACCCTTTCCCGTTCTCCCCTTATTTGAAATTAATTGCGAATCTTTTAAGCATTTATGATTTTCTATATTACAAAAACAAACTTGTACTTAGTTTTCTTTCTTAAACATCTTTCAATTATTAAATACTGTATTTATCATTCTCTTTAACGTGAAAATACATGACAACATGCTATTTATTATTGCATAAATCATGCTCAACATCATATTCCACTCATACGTAATCAATCATATAGAAATGCTTAATGAGTGTTTGCACCCTTCCTATATATCACCCTTTCAATTCGAAAAGGCGTATTTGCAGTAAAACTAGTCGATCAACAGTACAGTCGATGGTTCCGTGCCTTTTCCCCTTAAGTTGTCCACTTGAGGGTACTAGTCTAGACCTTTATAGAAACCTTACTCTGATTAATTGTACAAGCATCGCGGTCAAACCTAGCCAGGTTAATATGTTTTCCACATAATAACCCTTTAAGACGAGCCTCGTCCAAAAGTCCATCGGTTTTTTCATAATCCCAAAGGACGCAACCACGATTGTGTGGATTGATTTTGGAGAAATAAGTGCCAATATGCTAATCATTATTGTATTAATAGTCGGATCTGGATGGGAAATGTCCTAACCATATTTGTTTTGCAGAAAATGAGGCACGAGGTCCCCAAGTTCGACATAGTTTGTAACATGCCACCACTTTTGCATGATTGGTGGGAGGATCTTCCGTTAAGTAATAAGAATAATGTGAAAAGGGTCTTGGAAAATCTACCTTCTTTATTAAGCCTTCAGCCAAACAACATGTTAATCAAAGCTCGCACAATGTTCTGGGACAAAGAAAGAGCCGTGTTCCACTTTGGAGACATAAAAATGACCCCCCTCTTAGAAGAAATAGGGGGATTCGTTGGGTTGCTTTGGGTTAGTCCCAGTTTACTGGCATCGAAAAATCGCACTACCATGTTTCTGAAGATAATGGGATTATAGAAGAATGATGAGTTAGAGTGCTTGAAAAATTCTTACACACCCTTCGACTTCCTCTATGAATGACACGGTCCCAGCAGATTTTATCGTATTTTCAATGATGAATTGTGCATCACTTCCTTTGTTTGGAACAACACATGATTTTTCTTTACATTTTCTGTTTCTTTGGTATGTTAGTATTCCCCATCCACTGGGATAGAATCCATGCCAGATTGGCCAAAGTAGCAAAAACCGTAATAGAGGGAATCGAAGGACAGACATATACTATTGTCTCCATGATTGTAGCAGGCATATACCAAGCCTTGGAGCGCTGTCATAATGGGTACAAATACTTCGAACGTTGCAATCTGCGGCTGCAAGTTTGGGTGTTAGAGCATCTCCACAAAGGTCAATACCATCAGGTGTTTCTGCGAAGGCCGTGGAATGATCACATAGCCTTCCATCTTCCCAAAATATTACCTATGTCCTAGACAGGTTTGCCGAACCAGAGGATATTGTAGGATGGGTGTAGTTTTTCAACAATTTGACCAAGGATATGGTTCAATGGATGTTCAAGTTGTTCCCTACCGAAGAGTTCATCATCAGATCTAGGGATGTTCCATATTTGGTACTGATCGGCTTTAGAGGCATATACCATTATCCCCCCTTAGGGTCATGAGACAAAAAGGCAAGAAGCAGGTCATATTGCGAGTTACTAAAATAAGTAATTTCATTGATGATTTTCAGGGTGGTACGATTTCATTCAAAAATGAGGCACAACACATGTGGCACTTGAAGATTATCGTGGAAAATGAGACCATCGAGCAGATTAATATCATGCTCGTCATGTGTACTTCTACCCTACATGGTTGGATGATAACATAGGTGGAATATTCGAGCCAAGGGTTTGTCCAGGAAATAGGGTCATAGACGAAGCACATGTGATGTACAACAAATAGTGCAAAAGACTTCACGAGTCCGAGGCCGAGCACCTAGAGCGACACAAGACTGATATGGAACTAATCAATGAATGGAATGAGAGGGCTATTAAATCAAGTGAACGGTTGGAGTATCTGAACTATAGTCTGATGAAGTTAGAGGGAAATATTAGGAAGAGAATCACTAGTTTCCAGAACACTGAAGGACACGACGGAGGACATTTAGCAAGGGCTTACTTACTGCTGAACCTGCGCAAATTGGGGGATCTAATCGACTAGAGCATCCAGCCCGGGGAAGGTCCTTTTGGGACCAAATAGATTCGGCTTATTTTCTTTTTCAAATGTAATAAGGCCAAGTGCCAAAAGTGACTTATCTTATTTAGTGTCCTTTTGGGTTTCGGTTATTTTACATTAACGAAATGAGGAAATTATTGGCATTGAATTATCCAAGTCAACATGTTTTTAGGCCTACATGGGGAACAACGAGGCTCCAAAATTAGGACGCGAATTTACATTCCCGCAATATGTGTTTAAATACTGCAAACTTTTCAGGCTCCTTATTAATTTGTTCAACTTTTGTTATTCTTTATCTTTTATTATTCCCATCCCCCTAAGGTTGGTTCGCACATATTGGAATCATCAGCATATCATACCAAATCTAGAGGCCCTCTGCCTCCTCCTCCTCATTCGAGTGATCCGTAAAGCAGAGGAAAGCTAATATGGATGACTTGAGTGGTAAACAAAAATAAAATGCCGAGAATGCAGAAACTTCAGATGGCCGGAGTACTCCATCCGATAATGGCCTGGATTGCGATTGGAACAAAAGATACTGGAGTTTCAAGGAGAACTTGAGCATGTGCGCAACTTAGCAAACCTCTCCCTCACTCTGAACGTCCCAAATGCTAACAAACAAAATGCTCAAAATCCAGCGCCTCCTCAAAATATGCTAAACAAATGTCCTCAAAATCCTCTCGCACCCCATCAATATGAAACTCCACCTCACAACCGAAATGCTTTACCGATACGAACTCCTACACAACACCATCGGCGACTCTAGTACATATAAACCACTAACTGTCATACTAGTCAAAACACACCACAACCTATTCCTGATCCTCAAAACTCTACCAATGACCACCACTACACCCACATCCTTGGAACTCACCAAAACAACCCCATATACATAGAAACTCTACCTCACTTCACTCAACCAATCTCTCTGACAACAGAATCTACTGAGAAGGACCTACTCATCAAGAACATGGCCGAAGAGCTCAAGAAGATGACAAGTCAAGTTCGGGATGTTTAAAGAGGTAAAGGGATAGCAGGTCTAAACTACGAGCATTTATGCATACAACTAGATGTGGAACTACCAGAGGGTTACAAACCTTCCATGTTCGAAATGTTTGATGAAACGGGCATCCCCAAGGTTCAGTTAATAACTTATTGTGACAAGCTCGTGGGGGTCAGAAAAGATGAAAGGATCAGAATGAGGCTTTTCATGAGAAGTCTTATCGGGGATGACCTGTCCTGGTACATAAGGCAGAATCCTAAGAATGTGCCAATTGGGCAAGTATGGCATTAGATTTTATGGATCAGTTCAGGTTTAATACGGAGAATACACCAGATGTCTTTTATATCTAGAACCTAAAGAAGAAGCAACTGAGACTTTCCACCAGTATGCTACTCGGTGGTGGTCAGAAGAAGCTATGTTCAGACCGCCATTAGATGAAGAACAGATGAACAAGTTCTTTGTCCGGACACAGGACACACAATATTATGAAAGGTTAATGGTCATTGAGAATCAAAAGTTCTCTGATATCGTCAAACTTGGAGAAGGGACTGAAGAGGGTATCAAAAGCGAGATGGTGATAAATTTTGAGGCACTGCAGGCCACGAACAAAGCATTACAATCAGGGGGCATATCAACGAAGAAAGAAGTAGGGGCATTGACAGTGGCTCAAGGTCCAAAATTTCTACTTACATACCAAAAACCTCCACCTACATACCTACCCTTACCTCCCAGATATTCCCAACCCGTCACCGCCTATCACACTTATGACACTGAACCATCCTACTATCATTCACCTCTAACTCATAAAAATTACGAGAAACCCTGACCTAATTTTGATCGCAGACCGCCCAGACAATACACTGCCATTACTGAACCTATCGACTAGCTATATGAAAGTTTAAAGGTTGTTGGTTATGTCACCCATATTACTGTTGTGGCAATAGAGAATTCATCTTGATGGGTCAACCCAAACAAAACCTATACATATCATTCCGATATAAAGGGGCATACTATTGACAAGTGACGAGCACTGAAAGATAAGATTGTGACAGTGATTGCCAACAAGGTCATAAAGACGAAGGATGCTGCGCCCAACATCAGCAACAATCCTCTCCCAGTTCAGATGGGTGATGGGGTATACGTGATTAGACAGATGAAGAATGAGATCATGAGGGCTCAATCAGGCTTATACGAGAAGGGGATGACCTTAAAACCATAGTCACACTCACTCCTATTGTGATATGGGTATTGCTATTAGTCGAAATTGAGGCAACCACATCGATTACATTTGAGGTAGAGGTATTTCCACTTGTGGCCACACCTGTTCCATTTGAAGTAGTAGTGGCCACATCTTTTACAGTGATAGTAGTAACCACACCTCCTTTCAATTCCAATGCTATTTCTTGGAATTACATTGGCGAAGCTAGGAGAAAAAGAGAAGCAAAAATGGAAGAATCTGATGCAACACAGGGAATGACCAGAATCGAAAGGATCTATACACCTAAAAATCTAGGAGGATCAAGCAAGGAGGCAGCTACCAAACAACCTGTTATTGAAGTTGGACCTGATGATCTTTGGAGGAAAGTATAGGGGAGGGAATATTTTGTCGTCAATCAATTGAACAAAACCCCCGCCAAAATATCCCTTCTATCACCATTGAAAAATTCATTGGCGCATAAGAATGCTCTAATGAAGGTGTTAAATGAAGCTTATGTGCCCAACAATATCACTAGTGGGGAGATGGCTAACATGGTAGGGCCAGTACTGGAGAGTCACAAGATCACCTTCCACGAGGATGAACTACCGCCCGAAGGTTTGTCACAAAAGAGCATTGCATATCACGGTACAGTTTGAGGACATATTCATTGCCATGGTCTTAATAGATGGGGTTCTAGCCTCAACATATGCCCATTGACTACCCTAAAAATTTTAGGCAAAGATTCCCATGAAATACGAGTAGGGAGTATGAATGTGAAGGCATTCGATGGGTCTCAAAGGGACAAAATTGGGGAAATTAACCTTTGCGTGCAGATGGGACCAACTTGGTTCGATGTTGAGTTTTAGGAACTAGACATAAGCTACATACAATCTTCTATTTCGTCGACCTTGGATATATGCCACTGGGGCCGTGACTGCCACACTATACCAGGTCGTGAAGTTCAGATGGAAACATCAGGAGGTAATAATTCACGGAGATGGAAGCAACCTCATTTACACCAGTTAAACTATAACGGTTATCGAGAATAGAAAAAGGATGGGTAGAGGATCTTATCACCATATTGCACATGTCAACACAATTGAGAAGGTCAAGTGGTGGAGTAACAAAATAGAAAGCATACTAGCAGGGTCTAGGTATGAGCCTGGCAAAAGACTAGGGAAGGGTCTCCAGGGCATCACCACCCCGATACAGTTGAAACGTCACAACACAACTTTCGGGCTGGGATATCCATGAACCTCGCAAGAGTCTGATGATTGGTCACCTCTATGTCATGGTATTTATTACCCTCTCGAGTAGCCAGTAACACACCTGAATCAGACTTTTCACTAGGCCGATATAATATGGGAATTAGTATAGGAAGAAGCTTTGGTTGGGTTGACGAACATGTTTCATACGATGAGAATATGGATTGCAATGTGATAATTGAGGAGGAGGAGGAAGAAGGTCTCACCATTCAGACTTTGGAGAAGGGAGCTATTCCCAGGAATTGGACCACCACACCAACCCGGGCCTATCGAGTCCCTAGGTAGCCTGGCATTTTGCCTGATTTATTTTTTATAGCCATGCTAGGAATTTAAGATATTTTTAATAATTTCTTTTTAAAGACGCACTTTGTTTCAATAAAAGCTCCATTAATTGAGCCATACTTGTTATGGATATTTTCAAAATTGAATCAATGCGTTGCTATTTATTACTCCTTATTATCGTTCACATTTTCTTTCTATAGTGTTATTATTACTTTTCCTGATGAACCGATGAGTGTGACATGTAATGAGACAACACAACATCAGGATAGTGACCTAGAAGAAGAAGATAAAATAACTAATAAAGTTGTCAAAGAGGTTGAGAACTTTAAGAACAAACCTAAGTCTAACCTGGATAAAACCGAGGCAATAAATTTTGGAGACACCAAAACCGTCAATGAGACTCACGTAAGCATTCACTTATCACAGTCAGAGAAGGAAGAGTACATTCGTTTCCTGAAGGAATTTGGGGATATATTTGCATGGTCATATGATGAAATGACCGACATGAGCGCATCCATAGTGGCTCACAAGTTGCCTACCAATCCAATGTATTCGTCCGTGAAGTAGAAACTAAGAAAATTGAAACTAGACATGAGCCTTAAAATCAAGGAAGAAGTCACAAAGAAAATCAAAGCCAATGTCCTCAGCATTATTCAGTGCCTAACCTGGTTAGCCAACATTGTACCGATTCCGAAGAAAGATGGGAAGGTCAAGGTATTTGTCGACTATCGGGATTTAAAAATAGCAAGTCCCAAGGACGATCTCCCACAGCCAAATATACACATCCTAATCAACAATTCGGCCCAGCATGAACTCCAGTCCTTTGTAGATTGCTTTTCGGGTTATAATCAGATCTGGATGGATGAAGTAGATGTGGAAAAAATAGCTTTCATTTACACTATAAGGAGTCAACTGCTACAAGATGATTGTTTACCGTAAAAATGGTAACAACAATTAGATTTGTAAATGGGATTCTAAAAATACGTGATCTATTCCCGAATTAGTTTGTAAAGGTTATTAGAACTAAAATGGGAAGTAAGACGGTAAATATTGAGTTAGCCAAAATGATAATCAAACCAATAAGTGGATATTTCCTGGGCGCAAAGTTGGCCAGTAGGTGCCTCGGAGCTGGGCCTCGAGCCTATCTCGGGCTTACCGAGGATCGTCGGGAAGGGGATAACTAGCAAAGATATAATTAAGCAAGGCTTTTTACTACTAATCTTGAGCCAAATAATGAAGAACAAATGAAGAAATCAATGAAGTGCTAAGGCGACCTTGAGGTCAATGAAGATAGATATCTTAGAAGAGAGAGAGAGAGATATATATAATTACATAGTGGAGAAGTGGAGCAACATCAGTCCTTTACAAGGTAGGGTGATTCCCCCTTATATAGGCGAGGGGCCTCAGTATAGTACATGTATATTAATTATAAGAGTACAAAGATGGGATGGCTTGACGCAAGACCTCACAGTAGGCTCCAGATATGACATATCTATCAAGATGTAGCCATGCGCCCAAGAGATGTCCTCTTTTATCCCGGCTTCAGACCTTGCTTCCTTCAAGCTAGACCTCAACGAGCCCTAAGGCCGAGAAATCGATCGTGGCTTTCCACCCTCGAGGTCTCGGGGAAGGTATCCAAAATGTGTTGATAGGAAAAAATCAAGTCTTCTGATTTTACCGCGTACAGATAGTCTCGCATTTCTCATGACGAAGTTATGGGAAATGATTCAAAAACTCGACTCCTCGAGCTCCTTTTGACGACATTATGTTGGCGATTTGAATCGTGGCACAATCTTCTATGACATATGGCGTATCTCATAGATATCTATTCGATGTCCCGTCGTTTCCGCTCTCGAGGCAAAAGTACTGCCGTCAGTTTATTTTTTCAAGGAAGTAGTAATTACCTTCATCGGTCCATCTTCCAGAGCATTGATGATCGTGTCATTTTACCCTTATAAATGAGGGCATTTTATGGCATTACATCATTTACCTCAATGCTTTTGCTGGTATGTTTTTCTTTTTGCTTCCCCTCATCTTCTTTCACCTTTAATTATCATGAATGAAGCTTTTCATCTCAAAGCTATCTGGAAAAGTTTTTCTAGGCCACGTGAAGGCCTTCTGCCAGGGCCTCCCTTTGATGGAACATAAACACAATGTTCCGATATTTCTGCGGTCGTCAAGATGTAGGTCGCTGCAGCTACAGCTTTCCCGAGATGGTGATGGTCGAAGAATTGGTTTTACCTTTGCGTAGATGGCCATTCAGATTATATACCACTGCTAGAAAGGGGGATTGGAATATCCACCAGTACTCACCTTCATACCCCAACTCGATGTGGAACTCCGCCTTGAGTCTGGAGCTTTCACAGCTTGACGCTTAAAGAAGTGTATTTGAAGTAACCATGCAAGCGGGACCGAGGATTTTTTGGTCCATTGTCTCTCCGATGCTTCCTTGAGCTTCGAAGAGCTATGGCATTTGTCGTCCCTTCCAACTCCCCGGTTGCTCTTCATTCGCGACGTTAAAGTGGACCGCCGAGACAGGGCTTTCGGGGGTGATCCTGGAGATACTTCCTTTGAGGGTAGAGTAAGTATTTAGGCCTTTTATTCATGTATTCCCCTCTTTCATACTTTTGTACGTAGTGATTCTTTGGGGACTTTGCAAATGAACGTCGTGACCCCTCAGGGGCTATTGTATTCGAAAACTTCATAAATGAGAAATGAACTTTGTAGACCTCTGCTTTCGAATTTGCTCTATTTTTGTATGCCTTCATTCCCTTTGAGGCTCTTCGAATGTACCTTTCTATGTTGATGATTGCTGATATTTAACTTGTTTTCCTTGATTTTTCATTGATCGACATGAGTTCTTTATGGTCCCTTTGTTATCTTTTGGGACAACTATGGTTCGGCCTGATGGATCGGTGCTATAAGAGTCTCCCGAGATATGCTGAGTTCCGAGGCCTCCAGGGGTACTGTTCTCGATGCAGATCATCTTTGGGTGCCATGGAGCCCTTATTGGTCTAGATATAGATGATCCCTCTGCTCCTCTCTTGATGTTTGTTTGCTCTTATACCCTTCAGGGTTTTTAAATGTCTTCTTTTGTTTACGTGTTATCGTAGTCTGCCATGATATCTTGTTCTGTTCTCTAGCTGATTGGCGAGGCTCTTCTCTAATCTTTTTTGTTGCATATCGGACCGATGGAGAGCTGACCGGATAAGTTTGAGCTATCGGTGCCTTCGGGAATTCTACCCTCGTTGAAGGTCATCTTCGGGTGCCTTGGTGGGCCTTGTTGATTTTAAAGAGGATAACTCTTTCAGGGAGTGTAAGGATGGCTTCCGTTTGCGAAATTTGCCTATGTTTGGGGTGCTTCTTTGGGGCTTCGTGGAGCTTTGGAGTTTGGAGCTCCCAAGGTTTGCTCCTCGGGAGAGGGGATCGCAAGCCTGGGCACGTGCCTTGCATCTTGGATTGTTGCTTTGGAGCTCATCTTGATCCTGTTTCTTGGGGTTCGGGGCCCAAAATGTGAAATGCTTGTCTTGAGCATGGCGATAATTCGCAGTCCATTGAGCTTAGTTATTTGTTGGAGGATGTTTCCTGTGTTTCCTAAGTCGGGCATCGACCCATCCATTCGTATCGAGGCCATTGGCTTCCTAGAGCTTACATCTTTCAGGTGACTGGCCATTACCTCTTGTATATAAGAGGGGTGGCTTTGGTCTTTGTGCGATATTTCAGTACTTTCGGGCAGCTGTTCTTCTATTTCGCATAGGGCTCCTTATCTTTTAAAGTGCAAAAATGTGTTGGTGCTTCTTTGCTTTATGTTCTAGTTCTGCCATAGTCATGGTGACTACCTCAGTATTGATATGGCAAAGGCTGGAGAATGTTGTTCCCAGCGCTGGGGAGTCGAAGGATTTTTTTCTGGAGACGGGATCCTTGATAAGAGAGGAACACCTAGAGATGGTGAGGCGGTACTGAGGGTGGAGCAAGGGGGAGACACTGCGGGTGTTTTCCCCATATGAAGGAATCACAGACTATGCTGATAGGTTCTTGAGCGTGTACCTATACCCCTTTGTGTTTGGACTTCTTCACAAGGTCGTGCTCAATTTTTGCTTGAAGTATCGGGTTATTCTGGCACAAATTCATCCATCATTTTGGCTAATGGTGCTGATGATGAGATTATTTACGGAGAAAGCCGGACTTGAGTTCATGCTTGACCATCTCATCAGGCTTTATTGACCTTTTCATCATTGAGGATTGTTAACCTTGAGGGGTCATTTGTCCATGACCTTAGTTTTTCCCGATGAGAAAGCCGGAGATTAAGACTGGGCCAGTTGCTTCGTTCGAGTTCGGACGTGCAATATTATTCCTATGGAGTTTCTGCCATTCCCTGAAGGGTGGAATCACGTACATAAGTGAGATGCTTTTTCGCTCTCTCATATTTCATTCATGGCGAAAGTCGGCCAAGTAATGATGCTATTTCCCTTGTTGCATCAACTTCGTGCATGCCATTTATCATGTGACGAGCACAGGTGGCGAGCTATGTCTCGTATCAGCTGGCGAGTAGATCATCAAGGTACGTGTGTATGTTCCTATTCTCCTGCTGATATGTACCTGACGTGAAATTTTCTCATCTAATTTGTGCTGGATTTGCTATTTGTAGATATTGGTTGGTTCTTTGGGGCGAGGCAACACTTTTCTGGATAGGAGATAGAGTCGTCGGCCTCTTGGTCGAGAGATGGTAGTAACAAGAGGGATCGTAGCCCACAATGCAAAGGAGCCTTTAGTGGTGCCGACCATGCTCGTATTTCTGAGGACGGGGTATCGCCCAAATCAGCTATCCCTGGGGTTTCCGTTCCTCACGGATGGCTCCGTTGAGCGAGCATGTTATGCTCGGGGCCTGTTCTTCTGGGGTCGCAGGAGCAGTATTAATAGGAGCATGTTCCGATGTGGAGTAAATCTACCGTCTTCACTTTGCGGTTAGTTTTTGCACAATTTTCTTATATCCTGCATCTTCGTCTTCTTATTGAATCTTTCCTGCGCAAACTTTTGATAGGCATAAGTCCGAGTTGTTTTATCAAAAGGCAATGTTCTAGATGATTCTAGATGAGGGAGAATCCCTTAGGCTTCTTTGCAAGGAGAATGAAGTTGAGCTGCAACATTGGTGATATGAGGCGTATCAGAGCTCAAACTATGAGAGCTATTTGATGGAGCAGGTAACTTCCTATAGTGTATTCTCCGCTTCTTTCTAATTGTAAGGATAATTTCTTCTTGCCATATCAGTTGCAGAAAATGGCAGAGGCTTTGGAGTACCTTAAAGGCGACGTGAACCGTGTCAGGGCCACTTGCGAGGAGCTAAGGGCCCAAGTGAAGACTCAAGCTTTGGAGGAGATAAGTGTCTCGTCTAGGATGTCTTCCTTCGAGGTCCATCTTAACTTAACTCATGGTAACACCAAAGTTCAGGCGAATATGATTGAGTGACTTGAGCCCGACCTTTCGAAGGTCAGGGACAAGATAATTGAGGCCTGGGTGGAAGCGGCATTAAGCTGAACTAGGGCTGATCGTGAGATAGCGATTTGCATAGAGGAGGCTGCTGACGCTCAATCTGATTTTAGGAAAGCCCTTGATCGTGGGAAGAGGATCGAGGAATATATTTGCTGTCGATCCCGGAGAGAAGTACTCGAGGAGGTCGGAGTGAGAGGCTTTATTCTCTCGGAGAAATTGGCTCAAGCAAGGGTGGAAAAGGGTGACGCTCGGTCACTCCTCGTGGACATTGCAGAGGGCAGTTTTGATGGGTTGTAGCCCTTTGGCACAAGATATAGATTCTATCATTTTTACCCCGGTTTCCGACGCGCGCAAGGCGTGATTGTAGGTGGAGACTGTTTTTTCGTATATACTATAAGAAGAATTTTAAGGCATTATTCCTTTTGTACCTTTTTTTGCCGCTGCTATGAATCGTGTAGACTAATTTTGGAATTAGTCCCTGAGCCGCATTACGGCTCGAGCCTTGATTGGCCTTCCAACTATTTCCCGCCTGCATGGGCTGAGGGTGATGAACCTTTATGCTTCTATGCCGAAGCGATTTTGCGGGTGCGCGATCTGGAGATTTCTCTTGACCCTCGATAGCGTTGGTTAGGCTGTGCCTTATGCCATTTCATTGTTGAATTGCCCTCGAGCTCAGTCTCTGAGTTGGGATCTGACTTGAGCTTAACCTACCTTTAAGCCTATTTGGGCTGGTGATAATGGTTCTCACTCTGTGTATTTGGGCGTTTGGCCATTTTCTGGGTCCAGTCTCCGAGTTGTGTTGTGATTCTAGATGTAATTGACGCTTTAATATTTTCGGATGCTCGGGTTGGTGATAGTGTTTTTTGTTTTCTGCTCTTGGATATTTGGCAATTTTCTGGGTCCAGTCTGTGAGTCGCATTGTGACCTGAGCTGTAATCGACCTTTAAATCTCATTTTGGCTTTCGGTCAGCGATGGTGGCCTTTCTGTTGCTTGGTCGTTGATACATTTTGATATGAGACCCAGAGGATTTGCTTAGCTGGAGACAATAGCACATACGTTGTTTGAATGTGAGGACCTTTTGATATGAGGCTAGGAGGCTTTGCTTAGCCGGCGACAATGGCACTTACGTTTTTTGGTTGCTGGGACCTTTTGATATAAGGCTGGTAGGCTTTGCTTTGGTTAACTATATTGGATCCGGCCTCAAAATCGGGTTATGATTCGAGCTCACTTTAATCCTCAACTTGTCAATTTTTAGGCTAGATATAATGGCTGTTACACTGTATGGTCGTAGAGACCTTTTGATGTGAGGCTCGGATGCTTGCTTAGCGGGTGACATTG
The DNA here is from genome assembly GCA_026770625.1 of Nicotiana glauca. Classification (NCBI taxonomy): domain Eukaryota; kingdom Viridiplantae; phylum Streptophyta; class Magnoliopsida; order Solanales; family Solanaceae; genus Nicotiana; species Nicotiana glauca. The sequence goes on along the minus strand of MU716711.1, from coordinate 126,621 downwards.
GTACTTACGCTATTTGATGTGAGGCCCGAATGCTTTTTGTAGGCTTTTTTCCCTCTCGTTATGGTCTTATTGATTATTTTGCCTGACCCGTCGTCGATTCTAAAAGAACCTAGATTTCAAGTCATAGTCGGCGATGTTACGAGCACCTCGAAAGGTTCGTAGGTCGTAGGTCGAGTAAATCAATGTTTTGCAATTTTGGAGCCGACGTGGTCGGGACTCATTTTTTGCCAGTTAAGGGAAGCCTCTTTTTAATTGGTTCTTTCCAAAGTATATTCGGAGATTTTTTTAGCAATAGTCGGGCGTCCCCGAGTCGTATTTTTTGGGCTGAAGTAGTCGTTTTGACTGGAGTAATGTGCATTTGGCCGGGGCCATTTTTTATCTCGCGAAGTACTTTTAGATGTCTACGCCGAGTGTATGCCCTTTTAGGATTCTTACAAATGCGACGTATAGCCTATACTACGGGATTTTTTGTGTCTATCAAGGTCTTACAGTGTATGGAGAATAGATCTGGTTTTGTCGAGGCCACCCGTTAGGGTCTTACAATTTCGGATTTTCCAGTGCTTGGAGATCGGTGGCAGTCTCCTAGTCATCGAGTTGTTCAAGCCTGAAGACCGCTTCTCATGAGCTCAGAGTTGCACCACAAGGGCTTGGTGAGCCCCGCGTTTCGACCCTGGGGCCATATGAATACCGGATTCTATAAGTCTCTGGATATCCCGATATATATATCTGGCGGGGAGGTTTTTTGCTGTGGATATGCCGAAATAGTCTTCTTCAAGGCGTGAAATTGTCGTGGGTCTGGTCCACATGGCTGTGACTTCCCTGGTTATCCGATGTGTTTTGTATGACTCCATATTACAACATTTCATGAGAGAGGTTCACGATCTTGTCGAGCCCCCTTTTTGGGGTGTGCAATCCTGCTAATAATCTTATTGGCGGAACCTTCTTCTTGTAAAAAACCCGGTCGAGGAAAGAATGCCCAGCAGGCCCCGTGGTGTCCGCGGATCCTCAAACGGGATCTAGAGCTACTTGAATGCCTCAGATGGCTGCATGCATACAGATTAGCAAGAGGAAAGGAACCTGCATTCCGGGGAGTAAGCCCCCTGACCGCGTCTTCCTCGTCCGGCCAAGATGGACCAAGGATTTGACTATTCTTACCTTTTGACCTCATTCGAGGGCAACGCCGGTCTTGGGAATTACTCAAGTTAACTCTTCTTGACGCTTGTAGCTAGATTCTTTGGCCCTGCATCTGTCACGAGGTGTTACACCTTTGGAGGAGCGGGGTCAGAATCACATTACGGGCGATGTATTTCCCGTTGTCTGTATATAGCGTATGCGCCCTATGTCGCTCAATGTATCAATCTGAGTTCGGACAGGCCATGCAAGGGAAGCGATTTGGTAATTGTGACAATCGCCATTACAAACCTATTAAAGATCCGGACCGAGAGCGATGTTGGTCCGGATTGTCCTATCGGCTTCGATCTGACACCGTCGGTATAATTCGGCCGATACTCCTGTACTAATAAATGCATGTTTTATTTGAAATAAGTTGAATGAAAAAAGGGATTACCAATACGTTAACGCGATGTCGAGGTAGAATCTCGGCGTCATTTTCCTCGAGCGAGGGGTATCCTTTGAGAGCATTTTCCGGGATTGTCCCTTTTTGGTGATGGGCACTTACATTCTACATTCTACGGATCTTCGTGTGGTGCCTCCATCCTTCGACGGCCACAACGATGAGCTGCAGCTCGACGGTTCTATTTTGTTCGATTTCCCTTTGTCGGTGGGGCTGGATCCGGGTTTGCTTGTTTGGCGACACTTTTTGGCGAAATTTGTAGAATGGCATAGTTGCTGTCTTTTAGGTTCGTAACTCCGAGCATTTTGTGATTCTCATAGTGGGCCATGGTTTCCCCTGAGGAATTTTGGTTTAATAGATCTGAGCCACCTTGAGTTCTCGGCTTCGCTTATGGTGACCACTATGCTTGGAACCACAACATTGAAGTCGAGCTCTATCGGGTAAGGTTTCCTTGTCGATTGTGTCTTGTTAAATCTGGCTACTGCCACATTGAAGTCGATCTCTATTGGAAGTTCCTCAAGGGTGTTGTCCTCGGGCTACTTCCTTATTGTTGCGAGACGTGTTCTACCTCGATTTGTCTCTTCCGCTGCACCATGTGGACGATGGCTCCATTCATTCAGTGTCGGCTCCTTTATTGGGAATATACCCAGATATTCCGAACCTGAGGAGGTTTTTCAAGGGTCATCCACGGCCCCGACTTCGGTCTGGAGTCTCCAGTTATGCTTTATTTAGGTTTAGGGCAAAGGCCCGTGCCGCCCCACTAATCGGTGCTGGGATTAGTCTCGTTTGTCCTTTCGGGTTGCGGGGTGCGGCTTCCCGTGACACTATATTTTTTCTTCTCCCGACCTTCAGTGCATTAGGCCTTTTTGGCATTGCTTTGATGGCGTCGGCGTGCACTTCTACGGACCGCGCTAGCACGGTGAACGGGTCCTCGAGATCAGGTAATGAATGATGGCGCTGTGTTATGGTTTCTTCCGAGGGGGTTTCTTCAAACCTCCTTATCAAGACGGGCATGAGTTATCCATTTTGGAGGTCGCTGTTCCTCGATGGGCACGCGTATGTGGTGATGCGCCCGTGAGGACTTGTGGTCCTGTCACTCTTGGGAGATTTCGTTGTTTCCAACTTTTGCGAATTGAGTTCCAGGATCGTATCTTCGGGCGATGGTTATTGTAGGAGTCTGCGCGAGCATCATTCGATCTTTGTGATAAGGTCTTCCAACATCCTTCTTGTTACAGGATAGGTTATGGGTTCGTCGTTACCCGATACCTCAGGTACTGGCTTGAAGTGAGGAGATATTTTGGATGCTGCCGCACTGAGAGTCTTCGGGCGGCTTTGTAGCTGAGAGATAGCCAAATGTTGTTCCTGCAACATTTCAAAAATACTACCAAGATTAACTTCCCATTCTACCTGGGCTGCTATTTTTCGGGCTTCCTCTTGGTTAACGTGTTGTGTGCCGCCATTAGTGTGTGAGACTTCATTACCCCGCTTAATGGCGTATAGACCTGCATCTGCTCGAACCGATCTAGATGCGTTATAAGGGTCTTACGGTGTTGCGCCGATCGTTAGAACGGCCATACTATTCTCTTTGCGATTTTTGGGGTTATCATCCTCGATTTCCCTTATCGAGCTGATCATTAACCTGAAATCGAAAGATCTTAGGTAAGAAAAAGTGTGAAAGATATCGTGTGTTAAAGTAACAAAACTAACAAGAGAATAATCACTCTTATTTTTAGCACCACGGTGGGCGCCAAAATGTTAAGCGCAAAAATGGTAACAATAATTAGATTTGTAAACGGGATTCTAAAAATACGTGATCTATTCCCGAGCTAGTTTGTAAAGGTTGTTGGTGCTAAAATGGGAAGTAAGATGGTAAAGATCGAGTTAGCCAAAGCGGTAATCGAACCAGTAAGGGGACATTTCCCGGTGCGCAAAGCTGGCCAGTGGGTACCTTGGAGCTCGGCCTCGAGCCTATCTCGGTCTTACTGAGGATCATCGGGAAGGGGATAACAAGCAAATATTTAAATAAGTAAGGCTTTATACTACTAATCTTGAGCCAAACAATGAAGAACAATGAAGAAAACAATGAAGTGCTAAGACGACCTCGAAGTCAATGAAGACATATATCTTAGAAGAATGAAAGAGAGAGAGATAGAAAGAGATATTATTGCATAGTGGATAAGTAGAGCAACATCATTCCTTTACAAGGTAGTGTGAGTCCCCCTTATATAGGCGAGGGGACTCGGTATAGTACATCCATATTAATTATAAGAGTACAAAGATGGGACGGCTTGACACAAGACCTCACACTAGGCTTCAGATAGGCCGGATCTGTCAGATGTATTCATCTGCCTAGGAGACTTCCTCTTTTATCCTTGCTTCGGACCTTGCTTCCTTCAAGCTAGACCTCGATGAGCCTTGAGGCCAAGAACTCTATCATGGCTTTCCACCCTCGGGGTCTCGAAGAAGGGTTCCAAAATGTCTTGATCGCAAAAAAAATCAAGTCATCTGATTTTGCCGCGTACAATGATGCCATTCGGTCTAAAGAACGCTGGGGATACTTACATGAAACCATGGCAACCATCATCCATGATATGATATACAAGGAAATAGAGGTGTATGTTGACGATGTCATTATCAACTCCAAGAGGGTTGTGGATCACATAGAGGACTTGAGAAAGATCTTTGATAGGCTAAGGAAGTACAATCTAAAACTGAACCCCGCAAAATGTGCATTTCGCATTCCCGCAGGAAAGTTGTTGGGACTCATTGTCAGCCACCGAGGAATCGAGTTGGACCCGTCCAAAGTTAAGTCTATTGAAGAGTTACCACCACCAAAGAGCAAGAAGGATAGGATGAGCTTTCTAGGATGTCTCAACAACAGCACCCGCATCATAGCACAATCCAAAGTTATATGCGAACCCATCTTCAAAATGTTGAAGAAAGATACTGGAATGAGTTGGACCGAAGATTGTAAGAATGCTTTTGAAAAAATCAAGGAATACATGTCCATACCACCAGTCCTAGTCCCACCAAAACCTTGGAGACCTTTGCTACTCTATTTGTTCGTATTAGATGGAGCTTTCGAATGTGTTTTGAGACAACATGATAAGACATGAAGAAAGGAACAAGACACATACTATTTGAGTAAGAATTTCACACCTTATAAAGCACGATATACCCTGTTGGAACGCACTTACTGTGCTTTGACCTAGACAACTCAGAAATTAAGGCATTACTTTCGCGCGTGTACCACATACCCCATGTCCAGGATGGACAGTCTGAAGTTTATCTTTCAGAAGTCCATACCAGCCGCGAAGTTAGCTAAATGGTAGATATTGTTAAGTGAGTTCGACATCATCTATGTAACTCATAAGGTATTCAAAGGATAAGCATTGGTAGACCATCATACTGAAAATCCCATGGGAGGAGAATACGAATCTTTGAAAACTTATTTTCCCGATGAAGAAGTATCATTTGTAGGAGAGGACATTGCTGAAGCTTACGAAGGTTAGAGAATGTTCTTTGATGGAGCTGCAAAATTTAAAGGAGTGGACATCGGAGCAGTTTCGGTATCAGAAATAGGTAAACATTACCTTGTATCTGCTAAGCTTAGGTTTCCATCCACTAACAACATGGCAGATCTTTTGGTACATACATTTTAAGGATAATGGGCTACGAAGAACACCATTATACTTTCATACTTGTATCATGTGCAGGAGTTGATGAGGAGATTCAGAAAGATACAATTCAAACATGTGCCCCGAATTCAAAATGAGTTCGCAAACGCACTGGACACCTTATCATCAATAATACAACATCCAGACAAGAATTTCATCTATCCAATCACGGTAAATATCCATAAAAGCCATCGTACTATGCTCATATTGAAGAAGAAATGGATGGAAAAGCTTGGTTCTACGACATGAAAGAATATTTAGAGAGAGAAGAACAGCAAGAGCAGGCGAACAATACCCAGAAATGCATATTACAGAGACTGTCCAATTATTTCTTTCAAAGCAGAGGGACATTGAATAGAAGAACACCGATCTAGGGTTGTTAAGGTATGTTGACACAAAAGAGTCTTACATATTGCTCATGGAGATAAATGTCGGAACTTGCGGACCCAATATGAATGGTTTTGTTGTAGCCAAGAAGATACTCAAAGATGGATATTTTTTAATGACCATCGAAAATGATTGCATATGGTACGTTCATAAATGCCACCTATGCCATGTACATGCAAACATGATAAGGGTACCACCCAATGAGCTCAATGCAACAAGGGCACCTTGGCCTTTTGCTACCTCGGGAATAGATGTCACCATTTCGATCAATTCTGCCACTTTAAACGGACACCGATTCAGTTTAGTGGCCATCAACTACTTCACAAAATGGGTAGAGTCCATATTTTACAAAGCTGTAACCAAGAAAGTCGTCGCAGATTTTTTCAAGGATCGTATTGTTTGACGCTTTGGGGTTCCCGAGTCCATTATCACTGATAATGCTGCCAATCTTAATAGTGATCTATTGAAAGCCATGTGTGAAACCTTCAATATCAAGCCAAAACATACTACATCACACATGCCTCAAATGAATGGAGCTGTGGAAGCTGCTAACAAGAGGGTTTCTGAAGAAGATGGGACTAAAGAAGAATGATGACTTAGACTGCCTAAAAAATTCCTACATACCCTTCGACTTTCTCTATGAACTATATGGTCACAACAGATATTATCGTATCTTCGATGATGAATTTTGTATCACTTCCTTGGGTGGGATCCACCGCAAGGTTTTTGTATTCATCGTCTGTTTCTTAGGTATCTTAGTTTCTCTATCCAACGGGATAGAATATACACCAAATTGGCCATGGTTGCCAAAACATTGATGGAAAGAATCGAAGGATAGACAAATCCTATTATCCCTATTATCATAGCACACATATACGGGGACTTGGAGCATTTTTAGACGGACTACAAATACTTCGAAGGTTGCGGTGTGCTACTGCAAATTTGTCTGTTAGAGCGTTTCTAAAAAGGTCAATACCGTTAGGAGTTTCCGTGAAGGCAGTGTAATGATCACAAGCCTTCCGTCGTTGCAAGAAAATAACCTATATCCTACACATGTTTACTCAACCAGAGGATATTGTATGATAGGTGCAGCTTTTCAACAATTTGACCGAGGATCAAGTTCAATGGATATTCGAGTGGTTCCCTACCGACGAGTTCATCATCAAATATAGGGATATTTCACTCTTGGTACTGATCGGGTTAAGGGGTATATACCCTTATGCTACCGTCAGGGTTATGGGATAGGAAGGCAGGAAGCATGTCCTACCGCGAGTTACTAAAATGAGTCATTCCATAGCCTATTTTCAGGGTGATTCCATTCCAACAAAAATGTGGCACAACACATGTGGAACTTGAAGATTATCATGGAGAAGGAGACCATCGAGCCAGACCAATATCATGCTAGTCATGTGTACTTCTACCCCTCAAGGTTGGATGATAACGTTGGGGTAGTATTCGAGCTAAAGGTTGGTCCAGGAAACAAGGTCATAGACGAAGTTGCCGAAGCACATGCGAAATATAACAAACTGCACAAAAGAGTTCATGAATCCGAGGCTGAGCACCTGGAGTGACACAAGACTGATATGGAACCAATCAATAAATTGAAAGAGAAGGCTATTAAATCAAGCGAAAGTTTGGAGTATCTGGAGTACAGTCTGATGGAGTTAGAGGGAAATATGAGGAATAGAGTCAGCAATTTCCAAAACTTCGAGGGATGCTAAGGAGGACATTTATCAATGCCATACTTATTGCTGAACCTGCACAAACTGGGATCTGATCGACAAAAGCATCCAGCCTAGAGAAGGTCCTTTTGGGACCAAGTAGATTAGGTTTATTTGATTTCTTAAATGTAATAAGGCCAAGTGCCATTAATATCTTATCTTATTTAGTGTCCTTTTATGGTTCGTCTTTTTTTTTTTACATCAGTGAAATGAGGCAATTATTGGCACTGAATTCTCTAAATCTATTTGTCGCTAGGCCCACCTCGGGCACAACAAGGCTCTAAAATTAGTACACAAACTTACATTCCCGCGATTTGTTTTTAAATACTATAAATATTTCAAAATCCTTACTGACTTATTTACCTTTTGTTTTTGTTTATTTCTTTATTAATCCAATCCCCTAAGGTTGGTTCGCACATGCTGGCATCATTAGCATATCACACCATATCTAGAGGCCTCCTCCTCTTTCGGGTAATCGAAAAAGCAGAGGGAAATCTAAGGTGGATGACTTGAGTGGTATTCTAAAAGAAAATGTTGAGAATGTGAAAAATTCAGACGATCAGAGTACTTCGACATAGAATAACTTAGTTTTGCGATTGGAACAAAAGATACTGGAGTTATAAGGATAACTTGAGCAGTTCCTTAACTTGGCAAACCTGTCCTTGACTCTGAACATCCCACAGGTTAAACAACAAAACCTCCTAAAATATGCCAAACCAACACCAACAAAATCCTCACGCACCCTTATCCTGATACATAAGCAAGAATCCTCATAAATGGGCCAATTGGGTGAGCATGGCATTTGAATTTATGGATCCGTTCAGGTTTGATATGGAGAATGTGCTAGATGTCTTCTATATCTACAACCTAAAGAAGAAGCCAACTGAGACTTTCTGCGAGAATGCTACTTGATGAAGGTCAGAAGCAGACAAACTAAGACCACATTAGACGAGGAACTGATGAACAAGTTCTTTGTCAGGTCATAAGACCCATAGTATTATGAAAGGCTAATGGTCATTGAGAATAACAAGTTCTTTGATATCACCAAACTCGGAGAAATGATTGAAGAGGGTATCAAAAGCGGGTTGGTGACAAATTTTGAGGCACTGCATGCCACGAACAAAGCATTACAATCAGGGGCATATTAAAGAAGAAAGAAGTATGTGCAGTAATGGTAGCCTAAGGTTCAAAATCTTCACTCACATACCAAACGCCTTCACCTATATAACAAACCTCACCTCCCAGATGTTCCCGACCCACCACCACTTATCACACTTATAAAACCCAGCCAACCTACTTTCATTTACCTCAAGCTCATCCAAACTACAAGAAAACCCGATCTAGCTTTGGTGGCAAACCACCTAGACAATACATCACTATTGCTGAACCCATCGACCAGCTATACGAAAGATTGAAGATTGTTGGTTATGTCACCTTTATTCCTGCTGTGGAGATGGAGAATTCATCTCAATTGGTCAACCCAAATACAGCATGTGCATATCATTCCGATATGAAGGGGCATACCATTGATGAGTGCCGAACATTGAAAGATAAGATCCATACATTGACTGATAATAACGTCATACAAGTGAAGGAAGCCTCGCCCAACGTCTACAATAATCCTCTCCCAGATTATAGGGGTGATGGGCTACATGTGATAAAGAGGGATGAAGAATGGGATACTGAAGGGTAAATTGGGCTTATTCGGGAAGGTGATGACTTCAGAAGTCACACCCACTCCTATTGTGGTACAAATACAATCGTCAGTCGAACTTGAGGTAATCACGTTAGTCCCATTTGAGGTAGAGGTAGCACCACCTGCAGCAACACCTATTCCATTTGAGGTAGAAGTGGCAAAACCTTACATAGTGACAGTAGCAGCTACACCTCATTTAAGTCTAATGTCATACCTTGGGAATACATTGATAAAGCTAGGAGAAAAAGAAAAGAAAAGACTGAAGAATCTGATGCCGCACAGGGAATAACCAGAACTAGGAGGATCTATACACTTGAACATTTGGGAGGATCAAGCAAGGAGGTTGCTACTAAACAACTTGTCAAAGAATTCAGAGGCACATAAGAATGTTTTGATGAATGTGTTGAATGAAGCTTATGTGCCGAGCAATATCACTAGTGCTGAAATGGCCAACAAGGAAGGGCAAGTACTGGAGAGTCACAAGATCACCTTCCACAAGGATGAACTATAGCCTGAAGGGTTAAGTCACAATAGCGACATGCATATCACGGTACAGTTTGAAGCAAAATTCAGTGCCAGGGTCCTAATAGATAGGGGTTCAAGCCTCAACATCTGTCCATTGACTACTCTGAAAAGGTTTGGCAAAGATTTCTACGAGATACAGGCAAGAAGTATGAACATGAAAGCCTTGATGGGTCTTAGAAGGGCACGATTGGGGAGATTAACCTTTGCCTGCAGATGGGACCAACTTAGTTTGATATTGAATTCCAAGTGCTTCACATATCAGCTACATAAAATCTTCTGCGGGGTCGACCTTAACTACATCCCGGTAGGGACATGGCTTCCACGCTAAACCCATCTACACCAGTCAAACTATAACGGTTATAAAAAATACGTGAAGGTTTGGCGGAGAAACATATCATCATATTGAGCATGTGAATGCGATTGAGAAGGAAAAGTGGTGGAGTAAAAAAATAGAAAGTATACTAGCATGGTCTAGGTATGAACCCGGCAAAGAGCTTGGGATGAATCTCCAGGGTATTAATAAACTGATACAGCTAAAACATCATGATATAACTTTGTGGCTCAGATCTCAGTATACATGGCAAAAATATGATGAATGGTCACCACCATGGCGTTGTCCTTATTATCCTCTCGAGCAACCAGTGCCATATCTGGGTTGAACTTTTCATCAGGCCCATACAATATGGGGATCTGCAGAGGAAGAAGCTTTGGCGGGGCTAAGGAACCTATTCCTAGAAGACGAGGATATGGATTGCAGTGCGATAACTAAGGAGGAGGAAGAAGGCCTCAACATTCAGACTGCAGAGAAGGGAGTTGTTCTTAGCAATTGGACTGCTACACCATCCCGGAACCACCGTGTCCCTCGGTATCTTGCCATTTACACTCATTTATTTTTACAGCCATGCTAGGCATTTCAGATGTTTTCAGCAATTTTGTTTTAAAGATGCATTTTATTTCGAAATAATTGTCTGAGTCATCGAGCCATGCTTGTTTTGGGATATTTTAAAATTTAATGTACGCATTCCTATATATTATTCATTATTATCTTTCACATTTTTTCTTTCTACAGGGTTATTATTACTTTTCCTGATGAACCGGTGACTGTTACATATAATGAGACAACACAATATAAAGATAGTGACTCAGAAGAAGATGATGAAATACCTGAGGAAATTGTCAGAGAGGTTTAGAACTTTGAGAACAAACTTAAGTCCAACGTGGACAAAATCGAAGCAATCAATTTGGGAGACGACGAAACCATCTAGGACACTCGCATAAGTATTCACTTATCATCGTCAGAGAAGGAAGAGTACATTTGTTTCCTGAAGGAATATGAGGATATTTTTGCATGGTCATATGATGACACAACTGATTTGAACACATCCATAGTGTCTCACAAGCTACCTAGCAATCCAATGTCCGCCTGTGAAGTAGAAACTCAGAAAATTCAAACAAGACATGAGCCTAAATGTCAAAGAGGAACTCACTAAGAAGATGAAAGCCAAAGTCCTCAAGGTAGTGCAATATCTAACTTGGTTAGCCAACATTATACCAGTTCCGAACATAGATGGGAAAGTCAGGGTGTGAGTTGACTATCGAGATTTAAATAGATCAAGTTCAAAGGACTATTTTCCACTACCAAATATACACATCCTGATCGACACCTGGATCAAGCATGAACTCCAATCTTTGTAGATTGCTTTGCTGGTTATCATAAGATCTGGATGGATGACGAAGATTCTAAGAAAATAGCCTTCATCATGCCGTGGGGAGTATATTGCTACAAAATGATGCTATTTGGTCTAAAGAATGCTGGGGATACATATATGAGAGCCATGACAACCATTTTCCATGATATGATACACAAGGAAATAGAAGTGTATGTAGATGATGTCATCATTAAATCTAAGAGAGTCGCAGATCACATAGAAGAGTTAAGGAAGTTCTCTGATAAACTTAGGAGGTACAATTAAAAACCGAACCTCGCAAACTGTGCATTCAGGGTTCCCATAGGAAAGCTATTGGGATTCATTATCAGCCGTCGAGGAATCGAGTTGGACCTTTCCAAAGTCAAGGCTATCTAGGTGTTACCACCACCAAAGAGCAAAAAAGACGTGATGAGCTTCCTAGGACGCTTCAACTACATCGGCTGCTTCATAGCACATTCCATGATTATATGTCAGTCCATCTTCAAAACAATGAGAAAAGATACCAAAACTAGTTGGACCGAAGATTTTCAGAAGGCTTTTGATAAAATCAAAGAATACCTGTCCACGCTACCAATCCTTGTCCCTCCAAAACCTGAGAGACCTTTGCTACTCTATCTGTCTATATCAGATGGAGCCTTTGGATGTGTTTTCGGACAACATGATGAGACACGAAGAAAAAGAGCGATCCATATATTACTTGAGTAAGAAGTTCACACCTTATGAAGCATGATACTCTTTGATCGAAGGTACTTGTTGTGCTTTGACCTAGATAACTCATAAATTGAGGCATTACTTCTGTGCCTACAACACATACCTCATCTAGGATGGACCCTTTGAAGTACATCTTCCAGAAGCCCATGCCAACCGGGAAGTTAGCCAAGTGGCAGATATTGTTAAGTGAGTTTGATATCGTCTATGTAACTCAGATGGCGATCAAAGGACAAGCATTGGTAGACCGTCTTACAGAAAATCCAGTGGGAGGATAATACGAACCACTTAAAACTTATTTTCCTGACGAAGAAGTATCATTTGTAGGAGAGGACATTGCTGAAGCCTACGACGATTGGAGAGTGTTCATCGACGGAGCTGAAAACTTCAAAGGAGTGGGCATTGGAGCAATGTTCATATCAGAAGCAGGTCAACATTACCCAGCATCTGCAAAGCTTAAATTTCAATGCACCAACAATATGGCAAAATATGGGGCTTGTATCATGGGGCTCAATTTGGCCATCGATAAAAATATGCAAGAGCTGCTAGTAATTGGCGATTCAGGTCTTCTGGTACAATAGGTTCAAGGAGAATGGGTCACGAAGAATACAAAGATACTACCATACTTGTATCATGTGTAGGAATTGATGAAAATATTCAAAAATATAGAATTCAAACATGTACCCAAAATTCAAAATGAGTTCGCAGACGCACTGGCCACTTTGTCATCAATGATACAATATCCAAATAAGAATTTCATTGATCCTATCCCGGCAAGGATCCATAATCAGTCGGCTCACTTTGCTCATGTTGAAGTGGTAATAGATGGAAAACCTTGGTTCCATGACATCAAAGAATATTTGGTGATACGAGAATATCAAGAGCAGGCAAACCACATTCAGAAATGCACTCTGCAGAGGCTATCCAATCATTTCTTCCAAAGCGGAGGAACCCTGTATAGGAGAACTCCTGATATGCGATTGTTGAGGTGTGTTGACACAAAAGAGGCTTCCAAATTGCTTGAGGAGATACATTCCGGAACTTGTGGACCACATATGAATAGTTTTGTTCTAGCCAAGAAAATACTCAGAGCTGGATATTTTTGGATGACATTGGAAACGAATTGCGTCCGATACGTACAGAAATTCCAACAAGGGCAGGTTTATGAAGACATGATAAGGGTACCACCTAATGAGCTCAACGCCATAAATACACCTTGGCCTTTTGCTACCTAGGTTATGGATATCATCAATCCGATCAAGCCCACCGCTTCAAATGGGCACCCGTTCCTTTTAGTGGCAATCAACTATTTCGCAAAATGAGTAGAGGCCTGCATCTTACAAAGTTGTTACCAAGAAAGTTGTCCTAGACTTTGTCAAGGATAGTATTGTTTACCGATGTGGAGTTCCCGAGTCCATTATCACTGACAATGCTACCAATATCAACACTAACCAAATGAAAGCTAGGTGTGAAACCTTCAAAATCAAGCACAAAAAACTCTACAACATACAAGCCTCAAATGAAAGGAGTTGTGGAAGCTTCCAATAAAAACATCAAGAATATACTAAGGAAGATTGTAGAAAATTACAAAAGATGGCAGAAGAAGTTACCCTTTGCCCTATTGGGGTATCGTACTACGGTCCGCATATCAATTGGGGCAACCCCCTATTTATTTATTTATGGTATCGAAGTTGTCATCCTAGCCGAGGTAGAAATCCTATCCTTAAGGATCATACAATATGCCGAACTAAGTGATGCAGAATGGATAAGGAACCATTATGAGCAACTAGCCCTTATAGATGGAAAAAGAATAAATGTAGTATGTAACGGATAGCTTTATCAAAACAGAATGTCCAGAGCTTTCGATAAAAGGTCAAACCAAGAGAATTTGCTCCAGGATAGTTGGTACTGAAGAAGATCTTCCCGCATCAAGATGAAGCCAAAGCGAAATTTTCTCCCAACTAGCAAGGTCTTTACATAGTTCACCGGGTGTAATAGGAGTGTAGACGGGTGATTTTTTACCCTCCCCAAGATTTTTTATATTTTTAGCATAAAATATTTAGTTTAGGCCTAATATAGCTATCTCGGCTAATTTTGACTCTTTCGCTTTATTTTCATTACAAAAAAAAAAGATATATAAATTTTAGTTTATGTATTTCTCATAAACTTGAAAAATACAAAAAATAGTACCTTATTTTTAATCTTTATATAATTTCGAAAATTACAAAAAAAATAGTTTCATTAATATTTTGTAGTCATTTTAATCTTTTAAAAATACAAAATAGTACTTTATATTTTGTTTTAATTGTTAGTCTCATTTTAATAGTTATTTTACTTACGTAGATTAATTAAATAACATCGTGTTCTTATTCTCGGTTACGGGCAAAGAATAATATTTGGGTTCAAACTACCCGTTTTTAGGCCTAATTTTCGGACCTAGCCCATAATAATCCAAGCCCACCATATGTGGGGGACACACGTAGTGCACACGGACAGAATATAAGACGTGGGGAACTACAAAACAAGCATGGGGGACACACACGGATGGGGGGACACTCTCTCACACGTTACACTCACTAATAGAGAGGAATACAATACACACACACACAACATATACACACTAAGAAGGCTATTGTGGAGGCTCCTTTCTTCTTCCTCAAGAACCAAAAACACTAACAAAACCCTAACCCTTCCCCATCCGTCGACCACCAGAGAAATAGCTCCAGCCACTCCTTCATCGTCTTCTTCGTCGAAACCCGCCGGAAAAACAAGTTAACAGCCGCCAAACGACCCCCATCGGCTTTGCTTCTGCTTCTTCAACCCACAAAAACGACCAGCCCCCTCCACCATCATTAATCACCCAAACGACCAGCCTCCTTCACGCCTAGCATCCCCACGTCGCCCAGCAGTCCATCTCCAGCCCGTCGCTAACCCAGCAAAACGACCATCTTCGTCGACTCCAGTCGCACAACCAGCCTCACGTCCCAAACGACCACCAGTTCAAAAAAGCAAGCAGCCTCTCTTACGTAACATGATAGCGTTTTGCGTCGAGCTTTTCGAGTCGAGGCTCCACTTGAGCTACTACCTAGTTCGAGTTTGTTGAGTTCCGGTTGAGAGTTTCAGTCTAAGATTGTGGTTGAAACTCGCGGTTGAGGTTCATTGTCTGGGTCCTTGGTCACGATTTGTTTTCGTGCATTAATTGGGATTCTTGCTTGTGTACAGGTTCACTTTCTCTAATCCTAGCAATTTGATATCATTTTGTATGTTGCTAAGATGAGTTTTGTTTTACATGTGTTTGTGTGGTGATATAATGTTCCGGTGCATTTAGCGGGTTGAAATTAAGAGGTCCCCCTTTTGTTTGAATTCAGACATGAACTCGAGGCCCGAATTTATAAACATGTAATTAATTAGGACCTTTTCTCTTTTATTTTAGAGACAAACTTAATAGAAAAATGTAGTCACTTTAGGATTATCCTTTTAAAAATAAATGAGACGAGCCTTGCCAAATAAAAAGCACAAGTTGCGGGGCCCTCATAAATATATATATTTAAAACTACTTAGCTGTCGGGACGAGCTGTTTAGCGAATTTCAAGGCCTTCCCCAAAATAATAAGGGGTTAGTCTCTCTAGGCGCGTCTTTAATAGTTGTACCTTCCAAAATTCGGGTGTGCATTTCATGCGACCCAAATCCAAATCCCAAAACGTTGAATAAAATGTGTCGAAGATCCGGGTGCATTTCATGTGACGTGATCCAAAAACATATTTTAAACGGCGTTCAATTTCTTTTAATAATTTGAATTAAAAGCGGTTAAAGATTAAAATTTGAACATAAGTTATAACATGTTATAAATTGGATAAATAAGCCAAATATGACAGTTGAGCGACCGTGCTAGAACCACGGAACTCGGGAATGCCTAACACCTTCTCCCGGGTTAACAGAATTCCTTATCCGAATTTCTGGTTCGTGGACTGTTAAATAGAGTCAAACCTTTCCTCGATTCGGGATTCAACCGGTGACTTGGGACACCATAAATCTCCCAAGTGGCGACTCTGAATCTCTTAATAAATGAAACCCGTTTCGATTGTCCTTTAATTGGAAAAACTCCCGTTACTATGCCTAACAAGAGGGGTTGCTCTGATGGTAAGCAACCCCCACTTCCAACCGAGAGGTTGTGAGTTCGAGTCTCCCTAAGAGCAAAGGTGGGAAGTTCTTGGAGGGAAGGATGCCGAGGGTCTATTTGGAAACATCCTCTCTACCCGAGGGTAGGGGTAAGGTCTGCGTACACACTATCCTCCCCAGACACCACTAAGCGGGATTATACTGGGTTGTTGTTGTTGTTGTTGTTGTCCCTTTACTACGCCCTTCGCGGGGTGCGGTAGCGCCAAAAAGAGGTGTGACAGCTCTAGCGACTCTGCTGGGGAATTAAAAAAAACCCAGAACTTTTGGTTTAGGGTTTAGAATTCGAGCTTGGTATATTTGTTGTATTTGGCTTGTATATTATATGATTTTGTTGTATGGTTGGGCCTAATGTGCTAAATGTTGCTATTATCACTTTGATATTTTGTGAACTGTACATAAACTGTGCCGAAACCCATCTCCTTTCTGAGACTTCTAAATCATGAAGAAGGGTGCACTTCGTGTAACTTCTTTCCTGTATAGAGTCTACTCCAATTTTAGAACGAGGTTTGGATACGTTGCTAAGCCGGTGAAGCTTCTGTATTCCCGGTTCGCTGCCTCCCCCTCGGCTCGAGCTGTCCGCTCGGGTAAGCCAGGTTTAGAACAAACACCTATGTTTTGAACCTAGAATAACACAGCTTCATACCGGATCCCTAGTATGAACGTTTATATGCATCATCTGCATTTGAATTAGGGAACACAACACAGGGGTTGGGTCCGTCTAGGACAGGTGACCTGAAATGCTATGTGCTACATTTTGCATTTATTCAAGGGTAAAATGGTCACTTGACGGACCAATAATAGTTAAGGACAAATGGCACGCCTGGTCATGCTGATCTCGTTAAATAAGAAGGCTGCACGGTTTTTTATATAAGCATGATATTATTTTAATCAAAGGCATGGGGAACAATTGTGAAATCCAAGAAGTCTTGGAATTCCCACATGTCCCCCATGCTTCATTTTTGGGAAAAGCACATGGGGAAGATTTGTGGAATCCAAGAAGTCTTGAAATTCCCCCATGTCCCCCATGCTTCATTTTTGGGAAAAGCACATGGGGAACATTTGAGGAATCCAAGAAGTCTTGGAATTCCATATGCCCCCCATGCCACATTTTTGGGAAAAGCACATGGGGAACATTTGTGGAATCCAAGAAGCCTTGGAATTCCCCCATGTCCCCCATGCTTCATTTTTGGGAAAAGCACATGGGGAACATTTGTGGAATCCAAGAAGTCTTGAAATTTCGAATGTCCCTCATGCCACATTTTGAAAATAAAAAACAAATTCAAAAAGATTTTGTACTTTGTCATCATTTTCAATAAATCAGAAAATCAAAAAAGAGAGAGAAAAAGAAAATTCAAAAAGATTTGGTACATTTTATCCATTTTCAAGAAAAAACAAAAAAAATATATGTTTCTCTAAATTAGTTGTTTTCGCCCGTATCCAACCGGCAGAACTACGCTGGTTTGATTCTCACCAGATGTGAGATACGTAGGCAACCCTCATCGGGTCCAACCTCCCCTTTTTGCAAAAAATAGCCAAAAAATGTCAAAATTTTAATTTTTGTCATAAATAAGTCGGGTGATGTCGCTTTTATCAAATATAGCCGAATGTTCCCGAAAGGGACGCGGAAAGGCTGACTTTTCATAAACGGCCACCTTTGATCATGTTTTAGATTTTTTGTCGATTGACCCACACAGCCTTAAAAACTTCGTCCCCGAGGCGCTGAAAGGTCGTGTTTGCAATATCGGATTTTCATTTTTAATTTGGAAAAAAATGTCAAAATTTTAATTTTTGTCATCAATAAGGCAAGTGATGCCGATTTTGTCAAATATAGCCGAATGTTCCCGAAAGGGACGCCGGAAGGCTGACTTTGCATAAACGGCCACCTTTGGCCATTTTTTAAAGGTTTTTGACTGGTTAGCCCGCACAGCCTTAAAATCTTCGTTCCCGAGGTGTTGAAAGGTCGTGTTTGCTAAACCAGGTCTTTCATTTTTAATTTGAAAAAAAAGTCAGTGGGAAAGTGAATACCTTTGTGATTTTTGGTCAAAATAAGACGAGCCAGCTTCGGTAGTGTATTAAATCGTTCTTGCCTAGATAGCCTTAGAGTATCTTTCAATTGTCAAAAGGCTATCTTCGTAAAAGAACGGAAAAATTTGTAAAATAATCCTTCCCGGCCTCAAAATTCATGTGAAATTGAGAAGGGGCCACGTCTGCAAAAAAATAGCCATTTGGTTAAAATTGGCATATAGGGGAAGGAATTTGTCAGTCTGTTTTTTCATTTGTATTTCGTTTGATTAGAGTATGTGGGTTGATTGATTTTCAAGTCTGTAAGTATTCTTTTCGTCACAGTCTGTTAGTATGGTCAGTTTTTAAAACTTTGTAACCAAGTTTGTTTTATTGTGAAAATTGAAAAAAAAAATGTTTCATTGTTGTTTACGTTTAATTGGCCCGTACTACGCAAGGTCTGATTCATGCAGGGTCATGATACGTAGGCAATCCACATAAGACTCGACCACAACTATAATAATAATAAGGACTGACTGAGTCCACAAAAAAAAAGTAAAAGTTTTGATAATAATAAGGACTGACTGAGTCCACATAAAAAAAATGTTGTTAATTATAAGGATCGACTGAGTCCATTCTAACATATTTTGTTTTCAATTATAGTGAAAGTTGAGGTGGTTGGTTGTGGTTCCCTTCCCTGCAACGCAAAGTCGAAGGATAATGGCAGAAAAACTCAGAACTGAGTGGGTTGATAACTATGCCCGACAACAGCTGGTTGAACGGAGCAATGGGTTGGTAGAAGAAGTGAAAATTTTGAGACAGCATATAGCAGACATGTATCAGGCATGGACGGCTGGGAAAGCACCGCCCCCGCCACCACCTAGCTTCCTGGACTCTGTCCTTACCCGAACACCGAGCACAATGCAGATGATCCACCACACTCTCCATATATACCTGCCTATCACAACTTTCCCAACCACCGTAGTAGCTCCATCACTCGTCATCCATCTATCTTTTCCCAGAAGTGCCCTCCAGTCACATCCACTGTTCCCGACAATGAACATCTACCCGAAGCTCATAATGCCCAGCATTACCCCTCCGAGGTTGCTCACGAGGTCTTCAAACAGTGCCCGCAGGTTGAACCTCCCCAACGACAAGGTCCAGTGGTCGTCCTTGCTAAAGCCCTTAAGCCTCTATATCAAATCCGTGGATATCCTTGTAATTCTCCCGGCCCCTACTTCTCCCCACAAGCGTACCAGAAACTCCACGGGTCAGGTTTAAGGCCAAATTAGGCATTTAGAAATGAGAGGTGGCTGAAACGAGAAAAGTCTCTCACCCCTATGGGAGAATCGTATGCCAATTTGTTCCAGAATTTGAAGCAACTGGTCATGTTGAAACCAATTCAGATAAAAATGCCAAATCACCGGTCAAATAGGTGTGATTTTTCTCAAAGGTGCACATATTGCTCAGATGCCCCGAGGCATGACATAGAAAAATGTTGGAAGCTGAAAAAAGCAATTCAGGAGCTTATTAATGCAGGCGACATTGTCGTACAAAATTCGGATGCAGCCGACAGCCGTATTGTTGATGCAAAAGGTAGTGGCTAAGATGTTGTGCTTGGTAATTGGAAAGATGCTCCATTTTTGGGTCAGTCGAAGAGGAGCTTTGGTGGCTTAGGTTGTTGTCATTGCTGTTGTTCGGGTTGTTTTAGGGTGGTGATTCGGATATTTGTCTTGTATCAAACCCTCGTATCTTCTCATTTTGTCACAAAGGTTTGTTTTAGGTTTGTTTTAGGGTTGTAACCGCTTGTTTTGTTGTTTAAACAGTTTCACCATTTGTCTAATTCAAATTTCGGTCTTTTGTTACCTCAAGTCTTCTTCTTTGTTTAGTTTTTCTTTACACTTTTATTTTGTTTTGTTAAACGCCGATTCTAGTGACATGACATGCGCGCACAATTATGGCCTATTCTTAAAAGTTAATCGTAAAGCAGTTGGAAGATGATCAGGACATTTTAAGTAAATAAGAACAGTTTGAGATTATTTGGAGCTTGAGTCATGTGAAACTGGGGCAAGTAATACATAAAGAAAACCGTAAAGGCAAGTTGGCCATGTTGTCATGGGGGTCATTCATCATAAATAAAATGAGAGTGTTTCCCAACAGTGCATTTAATATATGGCGAATGTTAATCATGTTGTTTGCACTTGGCATGTTTTGAAGATTGGAATGACGAAGACATTTTATTCTGCTATCCAAACACCTTATCCTTTGTTAACCCTTTGAGCCTTATTTGATTTCTTTCATATCCCTCCTTCGGAATCAGTAACAAAGATTAGAAGCACCAACGTGGAAGATAAAGAAGAAAAAAAAGAGAAAAAAAAACAACAAAACAACAAAAAGAAAAGAGTTAAAGATAAAGAAAAAGAAACGAAAAATGAAAAGGAAAATTAGAACAACAAGGAAATCAGGTTGGGAACTACGTTTGACCTGATTCCTCAAAGAGGATACGTAGGCGCTTCACAGCTCGGTCATAGTGTAAAATAAA
Organism: Nicotiana glauca; assembly: GCA_026770625.1. Taxonomy (NCBI): domain Eukaryota; kingdom Viridiplantae; phylum Streptophyta; class Magnoliopsida; order Solanales; family Solanaceae; genus Nicotiana; species Nicotiana glauca. The sequence goes on along the minus strand of MU716711.1, from coordinate 105,903 downwards.
AATTAAAAAATCCCCAAGCAGGAAACTGGGGCAAAGGTTGTGTTTTTTTGTAAAGAAATCTAATTCCGAAGGTTGTAAATTTTGAACCCAAATTGATTTGTTTTGAACCTTCAAATACCCTTTCTTCCTAGCCTATCCAAAATCCCATATTACGATCCAAAGAAAGACCTTTCGATCAGTCTTCAAAAGATGCCAAGTCAGGAAAAGGGAAGTCAAGCATAACACTCTAATCCCCAGGAGAAAAGACTCTGATCCCCACAGAAGAGAAATAAAAGAGAGTCTTAATGGTAACACCCCAATCCCCGATTGAAAAGTAATACAAATGAGAGAGTCTTATCGGTGAAAACCTTCACGGGCACCTTAAGGCGATTGAAAGCTAAGAGAAAAACCAAAATGAGGGAGGCTTGATAGTGAAAACCTTCGGGCACTACAAGTCAAACAAGGGTGAGAATCAGATGGGGAATCACCAAACGAAGATCTTGAAAGGCTAATTAACGATGGAGGATAGGCTATATATGTGCATGTCATGTCATCCGCGTTTGATAGGTTTTTATTTTATAGTTTTTTCTTTTTAGAGAGTCATCCTCTTCCTTTGTCTTTTATTTTGTTCCTTTTATCTTTCTACTTTCGTCAAAAATTCCCCAATAGAGTCTGTTTGTGAGAAATGACTTCAGAATCTGCCATCAGCTTTCCAATTATGCAAGGTGAGATCTGAGTAGAACATCCAAGTGGTATAAGCCAGGAAGGAACAAGCGCAAAGGCCAGTGTCCAGAAGGATATTCCCCAACAAGAGGAAATTGACAAAGGGGTGGATCGATATCAAGGAGGATACCTCCAGCAAAAAGCAAAGGTTATAGACCTCAAGGCCCAGGCCAGTGGACAAATCAAAGAACAATGCGGAGAGCAATGAGCATATTTGGAACCGCACGTGAGACTCAAGGGTCGGGAAATGTCAGTTCCTGAGCTATGCCACAAAAGAAGAGGGATATCCCGAGCAGAAAAGGTATTTTTAGTGACACGATTGAATGAAGAAAGTAGTTCATCAGTAAAACATGCAAGACCCTCAAGCAAAGTCACTGTCATATGAATATGGGGATTCCAGTAAGAAGACTGGAAATAACGGTGAAAGGCTTATGAATAAGGAGTCGTCAAGAAGGTAGGAAATCATCGACCAAGCTTCAAGACGGTCAGACGACGCAAGGCAGGGCAAGTCGTGCTAGGACCAGCAAATAATAACACCCCAAGCAAGTTTTGGAACGCATAGTAGGGAAAGAGGAGGAGAACCATCCCCAGCAGGAGCATCACAACCAACCACCGCGTTTTAAACTAACAAATTTTTTGATTTAAAATATGAAAAAGAAAATGGCATTGATGGAAAGGCATGCCACGTAGAAGATTATCAAACTGAGGCAGAAAATTTTCCTTTCATTTGGAAAATTTTCTGGAACTCAGGTATCCACTTGGGGAAGAAGAAAAATAACACCAGTTTTAAGGGAACTGGTCTTGGAACCAGTATTATCCCAGCAGTGTTGAAAGAAAGAAAATAACAAATTGTAATGAAATGAGTTGTACCCCCAGCGGACACAACAAAGGGACGAAACTGGTGTTCAGAAAGAGCAAAAGCCAGTGTCATCCCCAGCAGCTTCCAGAAGAGTGAAGCACCGATTTTGAAGGAATAAGATTCCCCCAGCAGCGTTATCCTCAACAACGTTATCCCCAGCTGATAATACCTTTATCCCCAGCAATGTTGAGAGAAAATAAAAGAAAGTAATTTTGAAAAAGTGGAGAAAAAAAAGAAAAAGATATTCCTCCCAGCAGTATTATCCCCAGTAGGTAAGTAATTAATTCCCCAGCAATGTTAGCCCCTACAGATAAGAGGGGTGACAACACGAGTTTCTGAGGGAAGCAAACGTAAGTTAATTGTTAAAGTCAGGTGCCCGCCTGAAGAACGGAATGACGTTTTACTTTAAGTTGTTGTTGAGGTCAGGTGCCCCACCCTGAAGAACAGAAAGGCATTGTTTTCTTAAGTTTTTAATTAAAGTTTTAAGTCATAGTTGAGGTCAAGTGCCCGCCTGAAGAACAGAATTGCGTTTTACTTTAAGTTGTTGTTGAAGTCAGGTGCCCGCCTGAAGAACGAAATGGCGTTTTACTTTAAGTTGTTGCTGAAGGCAGGTGCCCGCCTGAAGAACGGAATGGCGTTTTACTTTAAGTTGTTGTTGAAGTCAGTAGCCCCCCCTGAAGAACAGAAAGGCGTTATTTTTCTTAAGTTTTAATTAAAGTTTTAAATTATAATTGAAGTCAGGTTTCCCCCCCCCCCGAAGAACGGAAAGGCGTTCTTTTAAGTTTTTGAAGTTTTTAAATTATAGTTGCGGTTAGGTGCCCCCCGAAGAACAGAAAGGCGTTGTTTTAAGTTTTAATTAAAGTTTTAAATTATAGTTCAGCAATTAGGCGCCCACCCGAATAACAAGGAAATATATTTCAAGTTCAGCAATCAGGCACCCACCTCGATAACAAGGGAATATATTTCAAAGTTTACCAATCAGGTGCCCACCTGGAAAACAAGGGAATACAATTCAAGTTTTGGTAGTCAGACGCCCACCTGNGAATTATCTCCGGGAATACAATTCAAGTTTTGGTAGTCAGACGCCCACCTGGAGAACAAGGGAATACATTTCAGTCTTTACATTTTTAAAAAAACAAAATGGACCTAGTCTGATGAATTATCTCCTAGCGTCAAAATCTTAGTATGATGAATCTTTCTCCTAAGATATCAAAATCTCAGTCTGATGAATCTTTCTCCTGAGATCACATAAATTTAGACCTAGTCTGATGAATTATCTCCTAGCATCAAAATCTTAGTCTAATTAATCTTTCTCTTAAGATATAAAAATCTCAGTCTGATGAATCTTTCTCCTAAGATCACATAAATTTAGACCTAGTTTGATGAATTATCTCCTAGCGTCAAAATCTTAGTCAGATGAATCTTTCTCTAAGATATCAAAATCTCAGTCTGATGAATCTTTCTCCTAAAATCACATAAATTTAGACCTAGTCTGATAAATTATCTCCTAGCGTCAAAATCTTAGTCTGATGAATCTTTCTCCTAAGATATCCAAATCTCAGTCTGATGACTCTTTCTCCTGAGATCACATAAATTTGGACCTAGTCTGATGAATTATCTCCTAGCGTCAACATCTTAGTCTAATGAATTTTTTCTCCTAAGATATCAAAATCTCAGTCTGATGAATCTTTCTAATGAGATCACATAAATTTAGACCTAGTTTGATGAATTATCTCCTAGCGTCAAAATCTTAATCTGATGAATTTTTCTCCTGAGATATCAAAATCTCAGTCTGATGAATCTTTCTCCTGAGATCACATAAATTTAGACCTAGTCTGATGAATTATCTCCTAGCGTCATAATCTTAGTCTGATGAATATTTCTCCTAAGATAACAGAAGAAATCTCAGTCTGATGAATCTTTCTCCTGAGATCACATAAATTTAGATCTAGTCTAATGAATTATCTTCTAGCGTCAAAATCTTAGTGTGATGAATCTTTATCCTAAGATATCAAAATCTCAGTCTGATAAATCTTTCTCCTGAGATCACATAAATTTAAACCTAGTCTGATGAATTATCTCCTAGCGTCAAAATCTCAGTCTTATGAATCTTTCTCCTGAGATCACATAAATTTGGACCTAGTCTGATGAATCTTTCTCCTAAGATATCAAAATCTCAATCTGATGAATATTTCTCCTGAGATTACACAAAAATTGGGCCTAGTCTGATGAATTATCTCCTAGAGTCAAAATCTTAGTCTGTTGTATTTTGTCACCTAAGATAGGAATACATTTCAGTCTTTAAATTTCAAGTTTTGAAGTCGGGAGCCCGCCCGTATAACAGAGGAATACATTTCAGTTTCTACATTTTAAAACAACAAAATGGACATAGTCTGATGAATTATCTCCTAGAGTCAAAATCTCAGTCTAATGAATCTTTCTCCTGAGATCACATAAATTTAGACCCAGTTTGATGAATTATCTCCTATAGTCAAAATCTTAGTCTGGTGAATCTTTCTCCTAAGATAGCAGAAGAAATCTCAGTCTGATGAATCTTTCTCCTGAGATCACGTAAATTTGGACCTAGTCTGATGAATTATCTCCTAGCGTCAAAATCTTAGTCTGATGAATCTTTCTCTTAAGATATCAAAATCTCAGTATGATGAATCTTTCTCCTGAGATCACACAAAAAATGGACCTAGTCTGATGAATTATCTCCTAGTGTCAAAATCTTAGTCTGATGAATGTTTCTCCTAAGATATCAAAATCTCAGTCTGTTGAAACTTTCACCTAGGAGGAATACATTTCAGTCTTTACATTTCAGCCTTTTCATTTCAGTCTTTACATTTCAAGTCTTGAAGTCAGGATCCCTCCCGAAGAGCGGAGGGTTGCCACAAAAATCCCCAGCATAAATCTAAATTCAGAAGCTAGAAGGAAGTAATCAGTTCAAGTTCGAGTAAACAAAAGTTAGTCAGAATAAAGAAAAAAGAAGAAAAAGAAAAAAGAGAAAGGCAAGAAATTAATCCAAATGCAGAAGTGGATAAATACTCAAGGCATGGCCGGGGTCACAAGAACTGCATACCTAGTCCTGATCCAGAAAGCCGAAAAGGATGAACTACCTACAACTGGCAAGTATCAATGTTCAGATCAGAGTCCACATGAAGCACCATTCAAGACTCGAGATCAAGCTTCAGAAGACTCATAGATAGGAACCTTGTAACTACTAGCTGATGTGCTTAGTTTGTCTTTTTCAAATTTTGATTTTGATGTAATGGCAAGACCATAGACCGGAACCTCGACGGAATGGCACCTCGATCGGCTCATCACCTCGGTATACTCCATTATCTCACTCACTCCCGAACTACACGTGGCCTGATTCCTTTATAGCCAAGGATATGTACGCAGCTCAGATACCAGGGCTCAGTCATATTCTCTTCCTTTCCTTAGTTTTTTTCTTCCCAAATAAGGGTCGAGTCAAAATAACTGTCTAGTCATTCTTTGTCTGAAAACTCTTTGTGTTTCCAGTCAAAGAGGGGCAGTTGTAGACGTGTGATTTTTGACCCTCCCCAAGATTTTTTTATATTTTTAGCATAAAATATTTAGTTTAGGCCGAATATAGCTACCGCAGCTAATTTTGACTCTTTCGCTTTATTTTCATTACAAAAATGAAAAAATAAAAATAAAAAATATATAAATTTTAGTTTATGTATTTCTCATAAACTTGAAAAATACAAAAAATAGTACCTTATTTTTTATCTTGATATAATTTCGAAAATTACAAAAAAAAAGTTTCATTCATATTTTGTAGTCATTTTAATCTTTTAAAAGTACAAAAATAGTACTTTATATTTTTATCTTTATATAAAACGAAAATTACAAAAAAAACATAATTTTATTTTAATTGTTAGTATCATTTTAATAGTTACTTTACTTACGTATGATTAATTAAATAACATCGTGTTCTTATTCTCGGTTCCGGGCAAAGAATAATATTTGTGTTCAAACTACCCGTTTTTAGGCCTAATTTTCGGACCTAGCCCATAATAATCCGAGCACACCACACGTGGGGGACACGGACAGAACACAAGACGTGGGGAACTACAATAACAAGCATGGGGGACGCACACAGATGGGGGGACACTCTCTCACATGTTACACTCACGCATAGAGAGGAATACAATACACACGCACACAACATATACACACTAAGGAGGCTACTGTGGAGGCTCCTTTCTTCTTCCTCAAGAACCAAAAACACTAACAAATCCCTAACCCTTCCCCATCCGTCGACCACCAGAGAAATAGCTCCAGCCACTCCTTTATCGTCTTCTTCGTCGAAACCCGCCGAAAAAACCAGTTAACAGCCACCAAACGACCCCCATCGGCTTTGCTTCTGCTTATTCAACCCATAGAAATGACCAGCACTGTCCACCATCGTTTATCACCCAACGACCAGCCTCCTTCATGCCTAGCATCCCCACATCGCCCAACAGTCCATCTCCAGCCCGTCGCTAACCCAGAGAAACGACCATCTTCGTGCACTCCAGTCGCACAACCAGCCTCACGTCCCAAACGACCACCAGTTCAAAAAAGCAAGCACCCTCTCTTATGTAACATGATGGCGTCTTGCGTCGAGCTTTTCGAGTCAAGGCTCCGCTTGAGCTTCTGTCCAGTTCGAGTTCGTTGGGATTCTCGCTTGTGTACTGGTTCATTTTCTCTAATCCTATCAATTTGATATCATTTTGTATGTTGCTAAGATGAGTTTTGTTTTACATGTGTTTATGTGGTGATATAATGTTATGGTGCATTTGTGAATTAATTTCTAGTTGTTTGATTTTTCGAATCGGATTTAATTTCCTTGGTTTAAATAGTTTTCTCATCTTCTATCACTGTTGGTATAATACAATATAAATTTGGGCTTCGAGTTAGGTAGCAGGTTCAAATTAAGAGGGTCCCCCTTTTGTTTGAATTCGGACCTAAACTCGAGGCCCGAATTTATAAACATGTAATTAATTAGGACCTTTTCTCTTTTATTTTAGAGACAAACTTAATAGAAAAATGTAGTCATTTTAGGATTATCCTTTTAAAAATAAATGAGGCGAGCCTCGCCAAATAAAACGCACAAGTTGCGGGGCCCTCATAAATGTATATATTTAAAAATACTTAGCTGTCGGGACGAGCTGTTTAGTGAATTTCACGGCCTTCCCAAAATAATAAGGCGTTAGTCTCTCTAGGCGCGTCTTTAATAATTGTACCTTCCTAAATTCGGGTGTGCATCTCATGCGACCCAAATCCAAATCCCAAAATGTTGAATAAAATATGTCGAGGATCCGGGTGCATTTCATGTGACGTGATCCAAAAATATATTTTAAACCGCGTTCATTTTCCTTTAATAATTTGAATTAAAAGCGGTTTAAGATTAAAATTTGCACATAAGTTGTAACATGTTATAAATCAGATACATTAGCCAAATATGACAGTTGAGTGACCATGCTAGAACCACGAAACTCGGAAATGCCTAACACCTTCTCCCGGGTTAACAGAATTACTCATCTGGATTTCTGGTTCGCGGACTGTTAAATAGAGTCAAACCTTTCCTCGATTCGGGATTCAACCAGTGACTTGGGACACCATAAATCTCCCAAGTGGCGACTCTGAATCTCTTAATAAACGAATCCCGTTTCGATTGTCATTTAATTGGAAAAACTCCCTTTACTACGCCCTTCGCGGGGTGCGGTAGCACCAAAAGGAGGTGTGACAAGGAGTAGCACTCATAGTTGCAGAAATGGACAGAGAACTTTGGCCAAAACCAATCTATTCAGATGCAGTCAGGAGATATTATGTTTAGATTGCCTACATTTCTTCGTATGATTTAACTGAACTACGCTTGACATGATTCACGTTTAAGAAGGGATACGTAGGCAGCCCTCTGGGTTCGGTCATAACTTAATAAAATTTGCATTTCCCTAGAACTAGAAACTGGGCCAAAATTTTGAAGAGGACCCTTGAAATTCCAAAGCAAGTCCAGTTGACGCCATTATATACCAGACAACCAGAAATTGGTTAAGTAACTGTGGCAAATTTTAAGAAAATTCTCAAAATTCCGGAGCAGATCCAATAGATTTCATCGCACGCAAAAAGATCAAATGACCATTTACCAAAATGGGGCAGGATTTTGAGAAGGACCCTCAAAATTTTAATGCAAGGAAGCTGCAATATCTCTAAAATGTGTTACAGTCATTAGTTAATCTAAATTTCTTGATATTACGTATCACTATATTATCTAAAATAGCTTTATTCCATCAATAAGTGCATATTTTTGAAAATTTTATTTCTATGGCCGCCGGGTATTACTCAGTGTAACTCGAGCATGGCCTCTAGAACAAATCAAAGAAAATCAAGCAGATGACGGTGCAAAACAACCTCCCCCTACAAAACTCACAATTTTTCTTTATATCCTGGCACGTTGAACATAACGGGAGTATCCGTAAATATACACGTACCAAAATCATTATCGATCAGGCCACCAAATGCAAATATATCTCCAGCTAAGAAATCTTCTACTCTTATTTGTCACTTGCTCATTGCATAAGGATAAGCATTGCTTTCTCTTTGCATCAAACTAAGCCTTGTCTCAAATCTTGCATGAGGCTGAGCCCTGCCTCCCTATTTGCATAAGGCTAAGCATTGCTTTCTCTTTGCATGAGACTAAGCCTTGTCTCAAATCTTGCATGAGGCTAAGCCCTGCCTCCCTATTTGCATAAGGCTAAGCATTGCCTTCTTCTTGCATGAGACAACCTTGTCTTAAATCTTGCCTGAGGCTAAGCCCTGCTTCCCTATTTGCATAAGGCTAAGAATTTCCTTCTATTTGCATGAGACTAAGACTTGTATCAAATCTTGCACGAGGCTAAGCATTGCCTTCTCTTTGCATGAGACTAAGCCTTGTCTCAAATATTGAATAAGGATAAGCCCTGCCTCCATATTTACATAAGGCTAAGCATTGCCTTCTCTTTGCACGAGACTAAGCCTAGTCTCAAATCTTGCATGAGGCTAAGCCCTGCCTCCCTATTTGCATAAGGCTAAGCATTTCCTTCTCTTTATATGAGACTAAGCCTTGTATCAGACCTTGCGTGAGGCTATGAACTGCCTCCCTAGCTACATAAGGCTAAGCATTGCCTTCCCTTTTCATCAGACTAAGCCCTGCCTTCACATTTTCATAAGGCTATGTATTTGCCTTTCCTTTACATAAGACTAAGCCATGTCTTGAATCTTGTATGAGGCTAAGAATTGTCTTTACTTGCATGACACTAAGCAATATCTCCTCTTCTTGCATCTGGCTAAGCATTGGCTCTTCAATTATCCGAGGCTAAGAATCTCTTTATCCTTTTATAATACCAAAAGTTGCCTCCATCATGCTATTGTAAACCTGGCACTATGTTTATCTTCCCAGGCCTAAGAACTGCCTCAACCTTATGCAATACTGTCTTGTTTCATTTCGCATATGACAAGACTATCATATCTTCACATTTCATGGGCTGAAAATTTGCCATATTTTCCATAGGCATCAAAGTCTGAAGGTATCATCCTCATAGCCTAAAGATACCATGTCACGGCCTGAGGATCTCTCAATTTATCACATCAGTGTTCAAAGGTGTCATGGTTCGCAAGCACCATTCTCATGGCCCAGGAACATCATTTCATGGCCTATGAATCCCTTATCTCATGGTTTATGGCCCAGGACATCATAGTCTAAGGATGTCAACTTCATTGTCTAAAGACAACCTTTCATGGTCCAAAGGGAATTTACATCACATTTAAATTCTCGCAATAATATATATACTTGTATCATTGTATTTAAGTTCTGCAGGTAATCCAAGAATTAACCGTTGTTCAAACAGGAACAACCTTCACTCCGGTTTCCGCTTATATCATTTACACTTTGCTATTATAACCGATTCCAATCAATTACTCGCCTTTACCCCACAAAAGAACCATCATCCTCATTCACCATTGGATGTAGAACTACACGTGGCTTAATTCCTATAAAATTAGGGATATGTAGGCAGTTCAGAGAACAGGGTGCGGCCCATAATTTTTAAAATACCCCATCGGGTCATCATTTCATTACCCGACAAGTCTTTCATCCTTCGCAGGTAAAGAGGGGTAGTTGTTGATATATATATATATATATATATATATATATATATATATATATATATATATATATATATATATATATATATATATATTCAAAACAGTGCATATGTAGTGATAAGCATGCATACGTATTTTTATAATTTTAAAGGCTGCAAATAAATTTATTTCTATCATTTTATCATATAAACATCCAATAATTATCCTTCGTACTATTCATTGTGATGATCTAACCATGTAAATTTATTATTTATGCCAACATGGTGCTTAAATATTTTTAGTGTATTTTTTTTTTCGTTTTTTTTTTGCATTTGCATTTGCATTTTAAAATCTAAATTATACACCTTTGCAATAATAGCCCATATTAATGTATAATTACATTATTTAAGAATAAAATGCTCTTTTATATATTTAAAATCTCAACTAACTATTTTAAAATATTTTAGTGCACAAAGGATATTTTTGGTACTCCTTTATGATTTTTATAAATTATTTATTTCTTAAAATTGGGTATTTAAAATTTGGTGCCATTTCTATTTAATTTTGACCCTAAATCTGACCCAATGTATATCCCAACCCTTCAAAGTCCAATCCAAACAACCCCTATAATTACCCCTACCCAATTAACTACCCGACACGGGAACACATTAGATCAGGACTGTTGATCTTGAAAATCAACGGCCCACATTGTCCCAACCCTTTTAATTAGCCTAACCTATCTAAACCCTAATCACTTACCACCAAATTCCTCCTGTAAACGCTCTCATTCCCCTGTCAAACCCTAAAGTCACCGTCCCAACCAAACACCCCAAGAATCCCTGTTCTAATGGAATTCTCCCATTACTCCCTTACCATTCTAGGTTTTTTTTAACCTTATTTGGCACCCGATTATGGAATAATTTATGTACTACCCTAAATATGGCAAGTACCCCGATTTGGTTTTGTCTGAATCCGTGTATTCAATTTGAATCTGGACAAACACAAGCACAAGCGTGTGTTTGTAATGTTTCTCTCATATATCTCTTGATTCTCTAAGCCATGAAGGTTAAGGTTTCAGATTCTCTCTTATTTGAACCAAATCGGGTTCAGACCATGTCTTTTAAACATATTTCTTCGTCTATATTTGCTCTATTATTTATGGTTCTGTTGATCTTTTATCGATCATGTGATTTACTCAAACACAGGGTTTCAAACCCTTTCTTTACTCGAATTAAACTTATGAGTTTTCCTTTAATAAACTCTTATATAAGTTTATTTAGTACGAATCTATGTTATCCTCTATTATTTCAGTTGATTTGGTGTTTACCCAAAACTAGGGTTTGAACCTTTTCTTTTTCCTTATTGATTCTGTTAAATCTTTCCTTTTCTGTGTCCGATTACTCTATTATTTGTATTTTCCTAGTTTCTTTTTACTTTAAAATTCACTTCAAATATTCCGAACAATTTGTGTTTTGATATTTTTATGCATTTGCCTTAAAAATTCAAAATAATTTGTGTGTTTCCCTTGTTTACTGAATCCTTGATTTATGCCCTAAATCACTTCTAATTGATTTCGTAATTATCCCTTACATTATTTGACTATTGATTGAGTCCCTTAACTGATGCTAGCCCAATTTTATGCCTTTTAATTGATCCATGTCGACCTAAACTGATTGTTGATTGATTTTAATACCACACTAGTGTGTGATTAGTTCATTACCTTGTGTGTTCTGCCCTATTGCATGCTATAGAAATACCTCCACATTCCTATTTTAGGAAAAGACTAGAATAACTACATCTCACTGGAAAAAAACTTAAGTTCTCGTTATGTGCTTTCCTTGCTATTTCGATCTACCTCTGGTTTTCGGCTGGCTGAAAGCCAAAGTCAAATATTCTAGGTTCTCAACTATTGTAATGTTATTCTCACTTTTCTCGCTTAACTGATGAGTTTCGATACCTTTGCCAGTTTTCCCTTACCTATCTGTGGTTTATATGTATGATCATGTGTGTTTAACGTGTGTTTTCTCGAGCATGATTCTGTCAAATTTCATGTTCGTTCGAGCCTCTTTAGTTCTCTAAATAAAATTGTTAGCTCTAAGACTGTTTGTTTTAATCATCTTAAGTGTTTAAGCCTAATATCCTCTAATTGGTTTCTTGTATGAAACCTTGTTAATTCTATCACTCATATATCCTGATAACCTATCTTTCAGCATAATTTTAGTTCATTCAGTCTCATATGGCTGTTTAACTTTAGATAACTAGGGTATATGTATATGTCATGGTTGATGCTATCATGTACACCGCTCAGCTCTTAAATTGTTAACTGCCATGAATGAAGAACTTTGCAAACTTGCCAATTTGTGTTTTAGCTTTCTCAATGTAACTCTGTTTGCATGTCTAGATTTTGCTATCTATCATCCTATGTTCTGAACTCTACTATTCTGTCTCCCTAAATAAAATAGGACTCTTAGGAAATCATCCCCCTTTTAAGCATGGCCTCCTCTTATGTGCTGTTTATGCTAACATGAATCCTTATCCTTAGGTTTTTTGTAAGTTTTATCCTCGACCTCCTCAGTGTAAGCATTGCTCGGGGTCAATGCGAGACACTTGTGAACTATGATACGCTGGGGTTTGGTCCCTAATCCCTTATTAACTGATTCTAAATGTTTATTCTATAGTGCGAGCCTTGACCTGATTTCTCGAAGCCCTTGGGAACTCTGTCACACTATAGATTTGAGTTTTGGGTACTTCTCCAATGGTTATTGTGTATCTCTGAGCTTTTGAGTTGTTATGGTTTGAAAGCATGGGTTATCTGGATGCATTGGTCCTACTGGATGCTTCTTATAGTTATATAATCTTTAATTTATTCATTTGTTTATGGTTTGTAATAATTATTTGTAATAACGATTAGGCAATAGTGAACTGGGAAACTGGGCCTAGTTTAATGATTGCATGAGAACATGGTAGAATTCCTGCTTTAGGTTCCTGTTTCTTTCAAATGCTTTCACTAATATATGTTAGATATCCTGCCTATCGATTATTTACTTGTTCAATTATATTCTGTTACTGCATACATTAGATACCACACCTATACGATTTAATTTATTCAACATGTTCTGATCGACTTTTAGATACCATGCCTACAAGGCTGTCAAATTAATTATCTGCATTTAAATACATGCCTGCAAAGTCTCAAAATCAGTTCTGCTTTTTCAAAACCATGTCTGTAATGTTTTAAATCACTTATGCACTTAGATATCATGTCAATAGGAATTTTAAAAATCATTCTTGCATTTATATACCATGCATATAGGAAATTTAAGAACTACTTCTTCATTTAGATACCATGTCAATAGGAAATTTCAGAATCATTTCTGCACTTAGATACCATGCCTATAGGGTTTAAATTATAAAATTTTGCCTACTTTAACCACTGGTTCATGATCATGGTCCGATTAATGTTTAGAATCTATGTCGATAGGATTCCGCTAAGCTCTGACTTAGGCAAGACTATAGGATAATTAAATCATAAAGTTGCAAGACACTGTGTTTGTTTGACTGCTTATAAGCTTCTCAGCTTCAGGAAGTAACAACAAAGTAGGCAAATTGATTAGGTATTTTCTTCCTCACCTTAATGAAACTGCTGCATACTTTGTGCTCATCTAGATATCCTGTTGTAGGACTTTACGCCATTTAAAACTGTTTGTTTGAGGAGTGCAATTGTTTGTCTATTTGTGGATGTAAATATGAGCCCTTTAATTGCATCCTTATGTGATAGTCCTATTTGACTTTTGTTTGCCGCTTAATTTTCTCCTTTTTAAACAACATAGGTAAGTCTAAAACTTCCTTAAATAGAGGTCCTAAACACCTTCATATCCATAGGCAAGCGACGGGTAATGCACGCATAAGGTACATACTGGATACTATTAGAACACTTAGGTAACATTAATTAAGGGGAGGGAAATCGGGTAGTAAAGGATATGATGACAAGTCCACTAATGCTACATGTAGAATCTCCAACTTGGGGGCGATTACTAAGTATTGCACAAAAGTGATCCTATAGGCTAATAAATCTAGGATCCCATTTATTCCCTGAAATGTCGAAACCCGAATCTGTGAGGAAAAGGGGGTGCGACAGTATGGATCATGCCAAAATGAAAGAAGGGATAGCCTTAACATATCTGGAGTAGGGAAAAATGTGTATGACATTCTTGCTCAAATTCATGTTGAAGCAGAATTGTCACGTTACTAAGTTTCCTACCATTTTTCAGGAATTCGCAATGTATAGAAGGCTAAACCGACATCTTATGATTCTTTTTTCATACGTTAAAGCAAGAAATGAAACCAATTGAAAAAATGAACTAAGACTGAAATCTGGATAAATGATTCACCATAGGAATGTTTTTTGAGTTTAATTGACCGATATTAAAACTAAACTACTATAACCCTTACACCTAACTAAACGTTAAACAACTTAATACCCTAAATCTCTTTGGATTGTATTGTGTAAAATTATCTAGAGAACATAAGATAATTATGACTCATTAAGTCGTTAGAAAGGTGGCAAGTTAAGGTATGTGGTGTCTGCCACATAGGGGGTTTATCCTTATCACAACTCTTAGTCACTTAGTTACTTGATTAATTGGTCAATCAATCATTAATCAATAACTACACACTTATCCACATTATTAGGAATTATCAAATTAATTAAAATACCGCTCTCTTTTAACACACTTTACTATCATGGTCATATAGTACCTTACTATTAAACATGGTATTTAGCTCGGATCATATTTTATCCCAAAACATCAAGCTTTGACAAAATTCATTTTCTTCGATTTGCTTACCCTCTCACCATCACGAATTTACTTATCACTTGTTTGAAATAGTATAATGCTTATAACCTCAAAATATCCTTATTCCTGAACTTACGTCGATTCAGTTACGACGAAACTTGAACGTATGAAATTGTGGGATGTAACATCTTATTTTCGAGCTTATAACATTTTACTTATGGCATACTTTTATGTACGAAAACATGGGGTATAACATCATTCCCCCTTTGGAACATTTGTCCTCGAATGCTGCTTATCATTCTCATACGTAGCTCATGCAAAAAATATTATTCCTCTTCTTGCCATTTAGGGAACTGTTCTTGAATAAATCCAAAGGCCTGGGCGTTCCTCCCTTTAGGCCTCTTTCTCATACCATGGTCTGTGGTAGGAATTCTTCTATTCTCATAACTCTTGCCACATTCTATCATGCACCCTGTATGACTTTTTCCTTTTATTTGTGCCTATGTGACTCTTCTCTCCTTTTTCCTCAAGTTTTTAGCGAATCTCTAGGTGTCACTTTGTAAGTAGATACTGAGCTTCAAAAGATGTCTCTTTGGACATTTACAGGTATGCTGAAGTTCTTTGCTCGATATTTTGTTGAACTTACGAATATTGCTATATCTTATTTCATAGAACCGATAATCCATTCATACGACTTTACTGCATCTAGGTAGTTCATACAATACCATAACTCTTACTTTGATTTATCGTTATTGTGGTCTGCTACTGAACTCCAGGTCAATTTCATTGCTTATCCCATATGTATAATTTATGTCCTTTAATGTTTCGTCATTACTATTCATCATAAGAATGATCGCCTATTGTCATCTCAAACTTTGTGACTGTTGTCCATCCATTGATGATTCACCTCAATATTGATCTACAATATACCGCTAATAACTTGAAACATTTTACATAATACCTTGACTAGGGCTTACATTGTATTGAGGAATATTTGAAGTGACTTTCTTGATCCAGTTAGCGGCGATATTATACTTCAATAACTGTATATTATAGAATCCCAATGTTATTCACTTACGTGGGTATTTTAATCTCGTACAATTCATGAAATCTTTTGCAAATCATTACTCAATCGCAGGCCCAAACGTCATCCTTTGTCTATAACAATTACACTCTTATTGTATTATTAGGGCACCATACCATCTATTTTAAATGACATTAGTCTTAGACTCGTTTGAGTTCATTCAGGCTATACTGAGCTTTATATCACTTAATAAAACCATCATATATATTTTTTTTATGAGCTTAATCCTGCGGATTTATCCATTCTGGTCACCTTCTCACTTGCCTTTTCTTATCCTTTCTCTTTTCTCCGTAAAAATTTGTCGCTCTACCATACTTTATCTTGCAACCTACACATATCTATTTATACTGCTCACAACCTTCCTTTAACTTGCTTGCACCATAAATTTCCTTATGTTATTCTTGAACATCAAGAGAGATATCACATCGTCTTTAACTCTTCTTTGCTCTCTTAACTAGACCACCTCTCAGTACCTAGAGATCATAGGTTGGAAGATATTCTATTGACGATGCCGCTATCAATCTTGGATACTGAATCCCCATACTTCTAGCCTCTTATCTGAAGTATGGGCTATTCACAACCTTTAGCATTTGATTATGGCATACGTTGTTAACCTTTACCTTACTATTTAAAATCTTGCATCATATGTTATATCTCTTTCATGACCTCCCTTCCACAAAGGCATAATTCATGTCCATAACTTGAAGCTCTATTATAATACTTGCACCCTGGTGCATACACAACCCGTTGGGAGTTTCATACCGACTTCTAATGAGGTTGGTATTTCCTCTAACTCTCTTTATCGTATAGCCATTATAGAATATGGCTACTATACTATATCTCTTGTACCTCTGATATCTAAGATTAATCCTACAATATTCTCAATCACGATGTCTATAATTTTTTGGGTCCAATAATCAGATTCCTTAATTACTACGTTGATGTGACTCTTTAATTTCCCACTTCTGATTAGCCTTTATGTAGGCTTAAGCTATCTCTTGATCTGTGACTCATGGTTTTAGTTATTACTTTAGCCCTTCATGACACTGTACAATATCCATGATTCAATCTTCTAACAACTCAATCATTTGTTTATGCCCTGGGCACAATTCTTTCTTTTAACTTATATCGGAGTCTTTTACGTCTGTATGATTTTAAGCATATGTGGTGCATGTATAAAACTCCAAAATCTTAAGTGCGTTCATAATGTACTCTGGGTCATTAATCGAATAATTTGTTTTGTTCCTTCTCAGTTTCTTTAGATGTAGGCAATTACTTTTCATTGTCTTCCTGCCCTCTTATTGCGTGCTTACATAGCTTACCTTAGTGCCCGCACATATTGGAATTCCATCAACTCATACGATCTTGAATATTATTTTTTATTTTACTTCATGTTCATTAGCCGCAGTAGGTGCCATATTCTTATAAAGTGCATACAATGTTGTTGTGAGACTGTTGTTATAAAATAATTTCCACCTTAGGTCACTAAACGTATGTCACAACCCAAACTGGAGGCTGACGACTAGCAATACTTGCCGAGCACCAACGTACATTTTATCTAAACCATGCTTTCACCTGCATTTCCCCTAGTGGCCATGAGTAACTATTACAATCTGGGATTCACATTATATGCAACTTTTCGATGATGCCAAAAGGGGGAAGAGATATGGTGCTTTACTTTATATTCTGAAAAAGTGATATTTATAACCTGATTAATTCTGGTCTTTAATGATGAGTTAAGATATCTTAAGTAAAAGTGTTGATAATTAGCTGAGTTCCACAGGTTCTCTTATCAAGATAAGCACAGAGTTTGTCATCATCAAAAAGGGGGAATTTGTTGGCCCAAGTTTAGTTAAAGTTTTGAAGAATTATAATTGAACTCAGTGAAGGACCAAGTCCATATTATGAGACACAATGGTTATGGCCCATGCACATGAGATGCACTTGAAGAAGATAAGTCTTTGGGATCAAGCAGCAATATCTTCTGAATATCTTATGAACTGATCAAAAATATTTCATATAGGATAAGGAGAAGAAGTCTCCTTATGAGAAGAGAACACATCCGGATAAGGGTTTGAGTTTGGATAGTTCTAGGACTCAAATTCAATGGAGGATCAACAATTTGACTTTTAATCAAACTCTGATTACTAACTCTATAAATAATAATGATTGTTCTCCTTTATAGGTATGCACAAATATGCAGAAGTTAAGCTAAATTTAGAATAAAAGAGCAAGAAAATTTGCAAGCAATTTATGTGAGATTAAGTGTGCACTCCTGTAGCTACTTGAATGAGATAGAAGAACCAGTTCCATTGTGTTTATTCTTATTCTAGTTCAATTGTAGTAGGTGGTTTAATATTGTACCTTTCGAGCTTTCATAGAAGCAATTGTATTAGGTACTTTGAGTATTCAAGTTAGAGTTAACTTGAAGGTGTCGCAACAGTTGAGGCTGTGTGCCACACTGGGATTAGAGTTTAATCTTTAGGTTTACAAGAGTTTGTAAATGTTATTTTTGGCTCAATTATTTTAGTGGAAGTTTGGGAAAATCCTACTGAGTAGTAGGTCGTGGTTTTTTCACCTTTTGAGCTAGGTGTTTTCCACGTAAAAATCTTTGTGTTCTTTACTTTATTCATTCTTAATTCCACAAATAGTTATAGTAAGTACATCTAGAAGAACTAGGTTCTTCTAGTGCGAAAATTAGGTACCAGACAAATCACCCCCCTCTTGTGTGGTATTGACATTTAGAACATCACAATTGCCCGAGGCGAAGATGCGGTATGGTTTTTTACATTGTTTTGCCAAGTTTGATCGAGGATGAGGCTCAATTCGCTCTTTGTTTTACTAGGGGGTGGAGGTATGAACATTTGTACCACATCTTGTATTGCAAACATTTCCCTTGCTGCATGTTGTTCCCCGTAGACGGTTTTAGTTCCATCATTTGTTAGGAATTTCATCATTCGGTGAAGGGTGGACGACATTGCTCTTATGTAGTGTATCCACAGCCACCCGAGTAAGGCATTATACCTCATGTCTCCTTCGATGATATAGAATTTGGCGTCTTGGTCGGCGACAAGAAGGACGATTTGTCCCTTTGTTATTTCGCTTACCATGTTGAATCCGTTGAGGACTCAAGTGGCGGGCACGATTTGGTCGATCAATCTGGGTGCTCTTTCACTCTCGACCTGACAATGTTAGCCGAGCTACCTGGATCCACGAGCACACATTTTATTTGAAATAATCTATGAGGAAGGAATTACCAGCGCGTCGTTGTGAGGTTGAGACAAGGTCTTAGTGTCTTTTTTGCTGAATGCGAGGGTGTACTCGAGAATATATCCCGAAGTCCGCTTCTCTCTGGTAATGGATATTTTTGTTCTTCTCATTACGGGTTCCTGTGGGGCATTAGCGCCCCCTATGATTATGGGGATGACATGTTGCGGCTCGTTCGCCTCATTCTTCTTGGTTGCCTCCCTTTCCCGAAATTGATTTTTGGCTCGACCGCTTAGGAATTACCGAAGACGTCCTTTGTTAAGCAGTTGAGTTACCTCTTCTCGTAGCCGATGACAATTCTCAGTCCTATGGTCGTGCGTGTAGTGAAACTCGTATACTAAGTTGTAATTACTTTGCGAAGGATCTAACTATATAGGTTTGGGCCATTTGACGTCTTTAATTTTACTGATAGCGAACACGATGTCTGACACATCGAGACTGAAGTTGTATTCTGATAAATGGGGTGCACCCGTTAGCACCACATTCCGATCGAACCTGGCTCAGTTGATGAGCCCTCAAGGGTCCTGTCCTCGATCCACTCATCGATCATTGCGAGGTAGGTTGTGCCTCGAGGCGTTCCTCCTATATTTCAGGTATGGCACATACCTTTCTTTGTTTGGTTTTGGTTCCTTTTCTGGGAGCCTACTTGGGTATACTGAGCCTGAAGGGGCTCCCAACTGGTCATCCTTGGCCCTGATCTTTGACTGGTACTAGTTGTGGATGTCACACCTCCTTTTTCCGCTTTTCCGCTACTACACCCCGTGAAGGGTATAATAAAAGGAGTTTTTTTTCTATTAAAGGACAACCGAAAAGGGATTCGTTTATTATGAGAGTCAGAGTCGACACTTGAGAGATTTATGGTGTCCCAAGTCACCGGTTTGAATCCCGAATCGAGAAAAGGTTTTGACTCTGTTTAACATTCGCAAACCAGAAATCCAGGTAAGGAATTCTGTTAACCCGGGAGAAGGGGTTAGGCACTCCCGAGTTCCGTGGTTCTAGCACGGTCGCTCAACTGCTATATATGGCTAAAATCTGAGTTTAATACATGTTAAACCTATAGTGAAATTTTGGAATTATTTACCGTTTTTAGTCAATTATTAAGAAAGTGAACATCGTTTAAGAACGTATTTTCGGATCACGTCACATGAAATGCACCCGGGTCCTCGACACATTCTTATTCAATGTTTTAAGATTTGGATTTGGGTCACATGAAATGCACACCCGTATTTAAGAAGGTAATATTATTAAAAGCGTGCCTAAAGCGGCTAACGGGTTGTTATCTTTGTGGTAGGCCGTAAAATTCGCTTAACGGTACGCCCCAAATCTAAGTATTTTATATAGGCATTTTAATGAGGTCCCCATAATTTATGTGTTTTGTTTGGTGAGGCTCGTCTCATTTTATTTAAAGGCCAACCTAAAGCAATCTATTATTTTTCTATTGAATTTGTCTTTAAAGAGCCCTAATTAATCAATGTTATAATATTAGGGCTTCAAGTTTAAGTCCGGATTCAAACAAAAGGGAAAACCTCTTAATTTTAACCCGCTACCTAACTCAAAGGCCCAAATATATCACAAAATCAAATTACACATTCCTAGGAATTTTAAGCTCTCAAATATTGGCCCAAGGACTAGCATTTGCAGGTGGAGGGGCCCAGGACTAGCACTTGCAAAATCATGAGTCTAGGCCCTTTGCAGGGAGGCCCAAACGGAGGAAAACAGGAAGAGAGAGACCTTATATTCGACTGGGCCAGTTAGTAACACGACTGGGCCCAGTATAAGTGAAAGTTTCCAAAGTTTGAACTTAGCTTTAACAAATTAATAGATGCAACAATTATACTACAATAACCATTGGACTGGTCAAAATCGAATTTGACGTTTGAGTTTGGATTTGTACACCTTTAATAGAGCAAATACTGGTGTTTAAAACTTGATCCCAAAGACTGTGTTAAAACCTCCCTAAACATTTATATTAATATTTTTGAAAACATTAGGCATGGATGACAAACAAGGGACTTTAGATCTAACAGTGTGAAACTTAGATTCAAATGCATAAACCTAGTCAACCTCTAATGGCAATTCCAGTTGAAAGCACAGTTTGAGACTTGAGTTATTTATGTAGTTTACTTGACTCTTATATTATAGTCATAGATGATTATTTTCTAGAACTGAGGTTAATCACTTTACTGCTTGTAACATATAACCGAGTCGCAAATTCACTGAAGCACGTGAACAACCCATATTCTGATTTTTACACTCACGAGTATGTCGCCTGATTGAATTCAATTCCTAACTAGCAACTTGACAAGCTTGAATCAGTTCATGCTAGTGCTGGCATTTTGCTAAAATAATCATAAGTATTCAAACGTTCTGTAACTAGCTGCAAATAAGGATCTATAACCAATAGTCACCTAAATCAAACTAATCACCAAACAGAATTATCATAGGCTAAGGAATATGCACAGTGTGATATGAATCTAACAGTCCTAAAGTCCAGTTTTAATTACAAACCATGACTTGAAATTATAGGAAATCTACTTTGAAAATTTTCACTACAATAAAAGGCTATGTTGCCATATAATTCATGTCCACAACTAGAGATTACAAGATGTGTACCTGGAATTGTGATGAAGAAGAAAAGAAAAGGAAGGTCAGCAGCAGAAAAACAGTGGAAAACCAGTAGCAAATAGCTCACAGCACAGCCCAGGAAGAAGTAAAATCAACCAAAATGCCTTAAATCTACTTGGAATCAACCCAGGAAATCATAGATCACATTCAACAATCAAAATCACTTAACAACAGCTTGATTAAACCTCAAACGACTTCAGATGTTCTAATACTCAACCACAGAACCGAGAAAACAGAGAAAATTAGAATGTTTTTTATCTCAGCTTATCAATGTAATAGTTTTCTTTTGGATTTTTTGATATTTTCTATTGTTTTTAGATTTTTGGGGCAGAATTTAAGACTTAAAGAGAGTTTTGAACTTCAAATGATTTGAAATTCAAATTTGAAGCTAGATCTGCAGAGAGGGTTTTGGGGGGGAGTTTTTGGGGTTCAAAACCTATGTGTTAAGGCACTATTCATTGCCTTTTATAGGCAAAATGAGGGCAGCCCTCAAATTTTGTGTTTACCCTCTAGTCCCTATTTTATTTACTTATTTGATCCCTTATTTCTTAACTTGTTCCTTAAGTTACTACCTTAAACTTCCTAAAAATCCAATTGGACCATTATCTAAAAAGTTCTAGGAAGTTCTAGATCCGCTGCTAAGGTACTTTATCCCTGAACTGCCCTAACTACCCTTGACTTATCCCAAAACTCTTGATGTAGGACAGCTATAGCCAAATTAATTATGAACCAAATGAACATGGACAAATAGAACCCAATAATAACTGATTAAAATCAAATACTAACAAATTAAAAGAGATTAAAATTTATGATGCTGAATTAAAATCACATTCAAACAAAGACTAAACCATTTATCAAAAATTACTAATACAGGATCAAATTACAGGAATAGAAGAAAATTATTGCTTTGTTGTTTTTTTTAACCACTTAATAGTTTAATTAGGTCAACACTCCAAGGTTATTAAGGAAACAAAACAGTATTCAAGCTTTGAACTCAGTTTGATTGAACGACAACAACCAATTTCGAACAACCCTAGGTGGAATTGAGAACAAAGGATAAGAGCAGAAATTTGGCTATTTTGTTCAGAAAAGAAGAGAAGGAAGGCGGTCGAATTGAAAAGAGACACACAGAAAAGAAAAACATGAAGAAAAAACTCACCACCTTGACTCGAACTTCAGACCCAAAACTCTGATTTACTGGTCATTTACTCTCCATCAAGAAATAGGTAACTGATACACGTAAGTCCGGTTTTGACTTTGGCTTCGAGGGCTCGCACCCTATGTTTGATCTTTGCGAATATCAACGAGGATTTGAGGGAGATAAAATGGATTTTTAGAACGGGGGGAAAGGGTGTCCATTTGAAGTTGATTGGCGACAGCGCCGCCACTGGAAAAAGTTGGAGGCGCCAGGGTTCTGCCCCATTTTAGTTTGAGATTTGAGGGGTTTTAAGAGGGTTTGTGGTGAATGGAGTGTGCATCTGAGATGACAGGGTTGAGGGGAGCTTGTGGTACAATTTTGGTAAGACTTGGAGATCAAACACCGCCGCACGGCGATTTCCGGTGGTGGCGGCGGCGGTGAGACATGTCAGTGAAGAAGATGAGTCTTAGGTTACAAAATGATTTCTTCGGACATTTTAATCAATGTGGTAGAAGGGACAGGGGCCGTCGGATGAAGTAAACGAACGACCAGGATTGCTTGATCATTTAATTATTCGAAACGACATCGTTTCAACGGTCACAAGATTTGGGCCGGGTGGGCTGTGACTTGGGCTTCTGTTTGAAGTGGGTTTGGGGAAATTATTTGGGCTGGGAATTAAATTGGCCCAACTTTGGTCTTTAAGACCAGCCCCCTTTCTTTAATTTGTTTTTATTTTGTTTTTCTCTTTGATTTCTTTTGTTTATTTTTATTTTGTATTTTATATATTTCTGATTTTTATAACAATGCAAAATTAAAATAAAGTCCTAATTTATTGCCAAAACTAAGCTAATTAATTCCTAAAAATTGATTAAGTCCTAAAGTCATGACCAACTGAACAATAATCAATTAAAAATGAAAAAATATACTATTTTTGTTATTGTTTATAAATTTGGCCTTAACTACTAATTAATCCTAAAATATAAAATTAAACCCTAAATGCAAATATCAAGCGTATTTTTGTATATTTTTCAAATAAAAATGCAAACAATTAACAGAAAATAAAACAAAATTCACAAAATTGCAGAAATAATAAAAACAATTATTTTGTTTGAATTTTTGGGAATGATTCATATATAGGGCGAAAATCACGTGCTCACGGTTGCCCCTCTTTACCCGAAAATATGAATAGTTTTCGTGCAAAGATAAGTGAGCGGGAACGAGCGATTTTTTCCCATTCGAATATTCCGTTTGAAGCATTTTGAAAAAGTTGACCGCACCCTGCTTCAAAGGTTGCATACATATCCTGGGCTAAATAGGAATCTGGTTAGTGTAGTTTGGGAATGTCTGGTAGCTGGGACTACCAGGAGCTGTGAGTTCACTACTGTTCCTGCTGCTACTGCTCGCTGACCTCCTTATTACACCGTGTTAAAATAAAAAGAAACTAGCCTAAGCTATGATCTATGAATTACAAAAATAGTCCTATCTATGTCTTCAAACTTGCTCTTGTGTTGCCTTGAACTTGTATTTTTCCACTGGACTTCTTGTGTTGTTGGCTTGCATTGTGATCGGGGATGTTTTGCCATTCCTCCGAGTGATGCTTGACTACTGAAATTTGTAATATATGCCTCTATTCTCCAGGCGGGCTCCTGATTGCTGACGCATGAAATATATTCCCTTGTTCTCCTGGTGGGCTCCTGACTGCAATGCTTGAAAAGTATTCCCTTGTTCTCCAGGTGGGCTCCTGACTACTGACGCTTGAAAAGTATTCCCTTGTTCTCCAGGTGGGCTCCTGACTGCAATGCTTGAATAGTATTCCCTTGTTCTCTAGGTGGGCTCCTGATTGCAATAAAATAAACAAACAAAGAAAATTTTCTGCCCTAGTTCGGTAACTAGGTATATCATGTTATCCCATATCGAAAATTAAAAGCTAATATTTGAATTGCACTTCCCTTGTTCTTCAGGTGGGCGCCTGACTTCAACAAAATAACAAACAAAGAAAATTTCTTGCCCCAATTTGGTGGCTGGGCGCGTCATGTTACCAAATATTAAAAATTTGAAAGCTAAAATTTGAATTATACTTCCCTTATTCTCCAGGTAGGCGCCTGATTGCAGAATTTGAAATAAATGCCTCTGTTCTGCAGGCGGGCTCCTGATTGCTAAAATATGAAATGTATTCCCTTGTTCTCCAAGTGGGCGCCTAATTATTGAGCTTGAAAAGTATTCCCTTATTCTCCAGGTGGGCTCCTGACTGCAATAAAATAAACAAGCAAAGAAAATTTTCTGTCCCATTTTGATGACTGGGCGTGTTATGTTGCCAAATATTAAAACTTGAAAAATTTGTATTGTACTTCCCTTGTTCTCCAGGTGGGCGCTTGACTGCTGAGACTTAAAATGTATTCCCTTGTTCTCCAGGTGGGCGCCTGACTGCTGAACTTGAAATGTATTCCCTTGTTCTCCAGGTGGGCACCTGACTTCAACAAAATAGACAAACAAAGAAAATTTTCTGCCCCAGTTTGATGACTTGGCGCATTATGTTGCCAAATATTATTGAAAACAAAAATTTTGAATTGGATTTCCCTTATTCTCCAGGTGGGCTCCTGACTGCAACAAAATAAAACAAACAAAGAGAATTTTTTTTTCCCCAGTTTAGTGGCTTGGCAGACTTGCGAGTTGTTACTTAAGCTATCGATATGACGGTGAGAGTAAAACTAAAGACTTGATTGGCATGTACGTCCCTTGTGAGTGAAACTATTTAACTAAGATTTTTATCCTAGGAGAAAATTCATCAGACTAGGTTTTCTGTTATCTTAGGAGCAAGATTCATCAAACTAAGATTTTGATCCTAGGAGAAGGTTCATTAGACTAGGTCTATTTTGTTATCTTAGGAGAAAGATTCGTCAGACTAAGATTTTGATCGTAGGAGAAGGTTCATCAGACTAGGATTTTGATCCTAGGAGAAGGTTCCTCAGACTAGGTCGTTTGGTTATCTTAGGAGAGAGTTTCATTAGACTGAGATTTAGATCCTAGGAGAAGAGTCATCAGACTAGGTTTACTATCTCAGGAGAAAGATTCATCAGACTAAGATTTAGATCCTAGGAGGAGATTCATCAGACTAGGTCCATTTTTGGTTATCTTAGGAGAAATTTTCGTCAGACTAAGATGTGGATCCTAGGAGATGGTTCCTCAGACTAGGGTTTTTGTTGTCTTAGGAGAAAGATTCATCAGACGAAGATTAAGACTCTAGGAGAAGGTTCATCAGACTAGGTCCTTTATTATCTTAGGAGAAAGATTCTTCAGACTAAGATTATGATCCTAGGAGAAGGTCCAAAAGACTAGGTCCATTTTTGGTTATCTTAGGAGAGAGTTTCATCAGACTAAGATTTAGATCCTAGGAGAAGATTCATCAAACTAGGTTTATTATCTTAGGAGAAAGATTCATCAGACTAAGATTATGATTTGGAGAAAAATCCATCAGACTAGGCCTTTTATCCTAGGAGGAAACATTGTGAAAAGTAATGGCAAAGGTCAATGATTTGAGAAACTTCCCTTTTGTCGGTTCTCCTCTTCTTCCTTTTTATTTTTTCTTTCCTTTCTTGTTCCCTTACTGTTGAACCAACTTTCTTGCATTGCTTTGTTCCTGTTTCAAACAAAGAAAACTTGTCACTTAAAAATGTGGTGGTTGGTTTGTGGCCTTGAACTTTGAAGGCGGCCCGATAGCCTCCGTTTGTTGCATTGCATGAACTGTCATCTCCCCAACCCTTATGTTTCATATGAATCCCACGGCATGTCCGTTTCCCCCCACTTCGGGTATATGATGTTCTTTCTTGGCTTAACCACTAGCTTCGGCCTTGAGTTTATTGTTTCCTCACTCACCATGATAACTGATTCTCACTTGGAGACCTTGCTAACCCATTTATTTGTTACCCTTAATGCAGCACATATCTCTGATCCGTTCACCAAACATCCTCCATCTATTACATTGTTCCTGAATTGATACGTTCCAAACCCTCGTATTTTACACGAATCCCAAAGCATGTTGATTGTGGCCAACTCATTGTGCCTGTTGTTTTCTCCTGACTTGACGCCTTGATGTGTTCACCAGATCTTGTTTTGTTTAATTGCAAAGCTTGGTGGTAGATTTTGAAGTCATTTCTCACTTGTTATGACCAAACAGACTCAGTAAGAGGGAGTAAAACAAGGTGGGAGGAATAGAGTAGAGGATAATGGAAAGAGACGATTCCTAACAAGAAACCTACAGAGTAGCAACCCATCGGATGTGGATATCGACTCTAACAACCTTGACATGCACCTGCAGCCTACTCTATTTTATCAAATCTGATGCTCGGCTTTTGTTGTACCTTTTCACCATGAAACTGGTCTTTAATGCTCCGCTTATCCGATCTGATTCACAATCCTTAATCGACTTTTAGTACCCAAAGGGTTTTCACCATCAAGCCTCTCTCATTTTGGTTTCTCTTTTGTCTCACCATCACCTTATGGTGCCTGTAAAGGTTTTCACTAATAAGACTCTCTCATTTTTGATTTCTCTCATCTTTTATCGCCTTGGGGGACCCGTGGTGGTTCTCATCGACAAGACTCTCTCATTCTTCATTTCCTTCGTTTGGACTGGAGTGTTGCCCCTGATATAATTCACCTCTGCTCGCTTGACTTGGCATTTTTTGAAGACTTATCAGAAGGTCTTTATTTGGATCGTAACGCAGACTTTTGGATGGGGAATAGAAAGAAAGGGTATCAAAGGCTCAAAACAATTCAACATGGGTTCAAAATTACAACTTTCGGAATCAGGTTTATCACAACAACCACAACTTCTGCCCCGGTTTCTTTCTTGGGGACTTTTGGACTTTTATTTTGGTATGACTGAACCTCAAAGAGGCTGCCTACGTACCCTTTCGGGATCAAGTCAAACGTAGTTCAGGCGACTACATTTGTTGTTGTGATCTTTCCTTTCTTCCACTTTTCCTTTTCTTTCTTTTCATTTCTTTCTTTTCTTTTTCTTTCTTCTTTTCTTTTCTTTTTCTTTTCTTTTCTCTTTTCCTTTTCTCTTTTCCCTTTCTTTTATTTTGCTCCTTTCTTCTCTTTTTTTTTCTTCTTTTCTTTTTCTTTTTCTTTTTTTTTCTCTTTTCTTTTCTTTGCATTTCTCTTTTTCCTTTTAACTTTCTCTATTTTTCTCTTGTTTGTCCACATACTTTCCCCGCTCGAGCTTCCAATTATTGTTATTGATTTCGAAAGAGGGGTGTGCCAGAAAATAACCATGGCTCAAAGGGGTAACAAAGGATAAAGTGCTTGGAAAGTAGAATAAAATGACTTCGTCATTCCAATCTCGAAAACATGCCAAGTACAAACTTCACAGTTAAACAAGCTGAGGAAAACACACATAACGCCTTTTGATTAATTCATATATTTGCCTTCTGTATTTGTCAATCAACTAGCACCATTGGACAACAATCCCGGTACCACGAACGGTCCCTGTAGACTTGGGGAAAATTTGCCTTTGGTTTCAAACCGATGTGGCATGATGCTTTTCAACAGTATTTCTTCATGTTCTATCTGCCCCCAATTTCACCTGATTTGTGCTCGAAGTGATCTCAAAATTCCTTTACTTATTTCTCTCGAATGTCCTTACATCTTGAACATTGTTTCATTGCTTCATTATTGAACTACCCTTTTTTAAAAACCAGGCTGAGAATTATACGTGCATGTCATGTCGATAGAACCAGTATGAAAAGAATTGTAGAATGAGAAGGGAACTAAATAAAATGACTAGAAATGGTAGGAAACAAAGAATTCCATTAGACTGACGGTAAAAGGGTTTAAACAACAAAATAAGCAAACTAGACCAGTTACAACCTTTGAACAAACCTAGACAGCACTACACGAACTATTACGACTAAACAAGACAAAATGAAAAGATACAAGGGTTTGGAACGCAAGACAATATCCAGATTATAACCCTGAAAATAACCCGGACAACAAAAATAAAAACAAAATAAACCACCAAAAACTCCACTCTAGCTAACCAGGAGATGGAGCGTCTTTCCAATCACCAAACTCGACATCTTAGCCACTGGATTGCACATCTAAATTGTTGGGACCTTCACCAATTCCAATATCATTAACTTCATTCAACAAGTTTCCGAGAGGATTCTCATACTCCTTGTCACCACGGATCTTTTCCACAAAATGTGCATCATCATGTGCAGGTAAAGGATTATGTGCAATGTTCTGGGTGGCACTGTCTTGGACTGCAATTACCCTTTCCCGAATCATTCTTTCTATCTCCCTTTTCAAATCCCGGCAACTTTCGACATCGTGCCCCTGGGCACTGGAATGGTACTCACACCTTTTAGAAAGGTCAAAGCTTCTTGCACGCTTGTCCACTTGATTTGGAGGAACCGGTGCAATCATGTTATAGTGCTTTAGTTTCTCCAACAAGTCTGCATATGACTCTCCGATGGGGGTGAAAGTTTTCTGCTTCTGCGCCCTTTCTTGCTTGAAATTTTTGTTGGCCCGCCAACCCGCTCCAGGGTGATTCCTGTAAGCTCTTGGAGGTGGGTAGGTGTTTTGAGTTGGGTAGGCACTTTGTGGGGTGGGTGCATGCCATGGCGCGTGGGTAGGATATTGGGGGTACGTATGGGCATGGTGCACAGAGAAGTAGGATCCACGGGGTGGGTAATAGTGTTGTGGAGTGTGGGCGTAGGTTTGGGGACGGGGTCGAGGTTGATGGTAATATGGTGATGGGCCCCTGGACCAAGTTCTTAAGTCAACTACCGCCACATCTTCTTTCTTTTTCTTTCCCAGTGCCGCTCTGTATAGCCTGTGTAGTTGCCTTGATTGCCGAATAGCTCATGATTTTATCGGATTTGAGCCCCTCTTCAACCATACTTCCCATTTTCACTACCTCATTAAAAGATTTTCCCACTGCTGACACCAGGTGACCATAGTAGGCAGGCTCCAAAGCCTGTAAGAAGTAATCGACCATCTCACTCTCTTTCATTGGAGGATCGACTCTTGCCGCCTGCTCTCTCCACCAGAAGCTGTACTCCCTGAAGCTTTCCCCAGGCTTCTTCTCAATTTTAGTTAGTGACAGACGGTCCGGGACGATTTCGAGATTGTACTAGAAGTGGTATGCAAATGTTTGGGCCAAATCATCTTAGGTGTACCATCGCGCATGATCTTACTGTGTGTACCATTCCAAGGTAGCACCACTGAGACTTTGACTAAAGTACGCCATTAATAACTCATCCCTTCCCCCGGATCCTCTAATCTTACTGCAGAATCCCCTCAGATGGGCTACAGGATCACCATGTCTATCAACAAATCAAACTTTGGTAACTTGAACCCTGCTGGCAGCTGGACATCGGGAAACAAGCACAAATCCTTGTAGGCCACACTGACTTGGCCACCCGATCCTTGCATGTTCCTGAAGGATTGCTCCAGGCTTATTACTTTTCGAAACAACTCTTCCTGTTCCGGATCCTTAAGCAGCTTGTCAGTTTCCACCAGGAGCACAAGATGAGGAGTGTGGGAATATGGCTCAGGAGCATTAAAGGTAGGGTTGGGAGGGTAGTACTGGCTGTCGTGAGCTTGAAACAGGGGCTCACTGGAAGATCTTTGCAGCGTGGCAGGTGGAGGCACCACAAAGACAGGGGTGATTGATGGGGGAGGGTTTTGTTTGGATGGTGGAGCTTGGGGAGGATAGGAGGTGGTGCCATAACTGTGTTGGTAGAAAGGAAGAGATAGAGGTGAATTCACAGTAGGAGGCTCCTGAGACTGAGCCAAAGGTGGGATATATGCTGGATTGGCGGGATAAACTAGCGTCGGCTGACCCTTAGCCCAGGCCTGATGCATCTCGGCCATCTACTGCCTCAACTTATACATCTCTTCCCTCATTCCTTTGACATACACCACGTCTACCTCTTTTGACAGGTCCACACTACTGGTATCTGATTCTTGGCCTGTCATGTTCAGTTTATTTGACAGGATGTTGTAGGAATGGGTTGCCAGGATGCCGACTGCCTTTTGTCCTTGTGTTGTAAAGAGGAGTTACCACTTTAAAACCACAAACCAACCACCTTTCTGGGATGACATGATAAAATTAAACCATCGCGTTAGCGTTAGGACATTTAACATATTGGGACCCGCACATTTGGGAAGTGAATGCGCCTAAGTAGTTAACAGTTCCTATTATGCTTTTGATCGGTCACATGCGTCATCTCGGCTTTTTCCTTATTTCCAATTGCAAACATTCTCTTCCTTTGTTTTTCTTCTTTTTTCCTCTTTTCATTTTTTCACTCTTACCTTTGTCTTCTCTTGTTCCTATTTTCTTCCTATCTTGATTTTCTTTTCTTTCTTTCTTGTGTTTTTGCTATTGCCTTTTTGTGGTTTTTCCTCTCTTTTGTTCTTTTTCTTCTTTATTTTTCTATTTTTCTTTTGGTTATGGTCGAATCCTATTTTGATTGCCTACGTATCATGACCCCACATGAATCAGACCAAGCGTAGTTCTTACAAATAAGTGCAAAATTAAATGTAAGAAATAAAGAAATAATTTTTGGAAATTTTTAAATTTTCATTAATAACTACTGCGATTACAAAAACTACTAAACTATTTGTTTTTCTTTTTTCTTTTTTCTTTTGTTTCAAAAAGGAAAGTACAAAGCAGACTAAAAAACACAATACAGACTCGACTAATCCAGGAGTACATCAACGGTTCAAATCCTCGGGTCCACGGCGCATCACTCGGCATCGCCATGGGCCTGCGCAAGACTGAGAAGATTTCAATATCAACTGTAAGCTATTTAAAGAAAAATGGCCGTGTGATGACTTATTTTGAAAGAAAAATGGCTATTTTCAAAAATATTTATTCTAAGAGAACAAAGACTCGGCTTTGCAAATATGGCCCTTCAGCACTTCCGAAAGGGAGATTTTAGGGTTGTGCCCGTAATCCGTTTTAAAATGACTCAAGGTGGCTATTCTTGCAAAAAACAACCTTCCGGCGCCCTCTTGGGGACATTCGGCTTATTGTTCAACAATAATGGCGTCACCTGACTTATTGGGTAAAAATTAAAATTTTGGTATTTTTGGCTATTTTTGCAAAAGGGGTGGTTGGACCTGATGAGGGTTGCCTACGTATCTCACATCCGGTGAGAATAAAACCAGCGTAGTTCGAGAATATTTGCCGAAATCAAAGCTATTTTGAACAACCATTTTTCTTTCTAATTTCAAATTTCCTTTTTTTTTTTTTTAATTTTTCGAAAATCCGGCAGCATTTTGGTACTAGTTGGACATTGGGTTTTTCTTTTCAAACACATGATTACCCTCACTTAGTCCTAACACTGCTATTTTTCAAAAAATTTCATTCATTGTATACAAGCCGGTCAACATGTGAAGCCAAGCAAATGAATGCGCAAGTAGCACGTAAGATGCATCAGGATGGACATTTCAATTTAGGTCACATGTCCTAGACGGACCTAACCCCTGTGTTGAGTCCCCTAAGTCAAATTCACATGATGCAAACAAGCGTCCTACTAGGGATCCGGCATGAGTTTATTGTTCTTCTAGGTTTAATCCCTAGGTTTATTGGTCTAGACCTAGCTTACCCGAGCGGACAACTCGAGCCGAGGGGGAGGCAGCGTACCGGGGATACAGAAGCTCTGCCGGCTTTGCAACTTATCCAAACCTCATTATAAATTGGGAAAAAGACTCTAAATAGAAGAGAAACTACATGATGTGCACCCTTCTCCATGATGTAGAAGACTCGGAAAGAGGGAGGGATTCACGACAATTTATCCACAATTCAACAAATATTAAAGCAGTAAAACATTTAGCACATAAGGCATGGAACATATAGCAAAATCAAATAAATCCAAATATAAAAATTTAACTGAGCTCGAATTCTTGAAAACTGAACCGAAATTCTGGGTTCTTGTCTCCAGCAGAGTCGCCAGAGCTGTCACACCTCTTTTGTCCGCTACTAAACCCCGTGAAGGGTATAATAAAAGAAGTTTTTTTCCAATTAAAGGAAAACCGAAACGGGATTCGCTTATTATGAGATTCAGAGTCGCCACTTGGGAGATTTATGGTGTCCCAAGTCACCGGTTTGAATCCTGAATCGAGGAAAAGGTTTGACTCTATTTAACAATCGCGAACTAGAAATACGGGTAAGGAATTCTGTTAACCCGGGAGAAGGGGTTAGGCACTCCCAAGTTTCGTGGTTCTAGCACGGTCGCTCAACTACTATATATGGCTAAAATCTGAGTTTAATAAATGTTAAACCTATAGTGCAATTTTGGAATTATTACCGCTTTTAGTCAATTATTAAGAAAGTGAACGTCGTTTAAGAACGTGTTTTCGTATCACGTCACATGAAATGCACCCGGATCCTCGACACATTCTTATTCAACATTTTAGGATACTAATTTGGGTCGCATGAAATGAACACCCATATTTAAGAAGGTAAGATTATTAAAAGCGCACCTAAAGCGGCTAACGAGTTGTTATCTTTGTGGGAGGCCGTGAAATTTGCTAAATGCACGCCCCAAATTCTAAGTATTTTATATAGGCATTTTAATGTGTGCCTCGCAATTTATGTGCTTTGTTTGACGAGGCTCGTCTCATTTTATTTAAAGGCCAACCTAAAGCAATCTATCATTTTTCTATTGAATTTTTCTTTAAAGAGCCCTAATTAATCAATGTTATAACATTAGTGCTTCAAGTGCGGATTCAAATAAAATGGAAAACCTCTTAATTTGAACCCGCTACCTAACTCAAATGCCCAAATATATTACTAAATCAAATTACACCTTCCTAGTAATTTTAAGCTTTAAAATATTGGCCCAAGGACTAGCATTTGCAGGTGGAGGGGCCCAGGACTAGCACTTGCAAAATCATGAGTCTAGGCCCTTTGCAGGGAGGACCAACCAGAGGAAAACAGGAAGAGAGAGACCTTATATTCGACTGGGCCTGTTAGTAACACGACTGGGCCCAGTATAAGTGAACGTTTCCAAAGTTTGAACTTAGCTTTAACAAATTAACGGATGCGACAATTATACTACAATAACCATTGGACTGGTCAAAATCGAATTTCACGTTTGAGTTTGGATTTGTACACCTTTAATAGAGCAAATACTGGTGTTTAAAACTTGATCCCAAAGACTGTGTTAAAACCTCGCTAAACATTTATATTAATATTTTTGAAAACATTAGGCATGGATAACAAACAAGGGACTTTAGATCTAACAGTGTGCAACTTAGATTCAAATGCATAAACCTAGTCAACCTCTAATGGCAATTGCAGTTGAAAGCACAGTTTGAAACTTGAGTTATTTATGTAGTTTCCTTCACTCTCATATTATAGTCATAGATGATTATTTCCTAGAACTGAGGTTAATCACTTTACTGCTTGTAACAATTAACCGAGTCGCAAATTCACTGAAGCACGTGAACAGCCCATATTTTGATTTTTACACTAACGAGTATACCGCCTGATTGAATTCAATTCCTAACTAGCAACTTGACAAGTTTTAATCAGTTCATGCTACTGCTGGCATTTTGCTAAAATACTCATAAGTGTTCAAAAGTTCAGTAACTAACTGCAAATAAGGATATATAACCAATAGTCACCTAAATCAAACTAATCACCAAAAAGAATTATCATAGGCTAAGGAATATCCACAGTCTGATATGAATCTAACAGTCCAAAAGTCCAGTTTCAATTACAAACCATGACTTGAAACTACAGGAAATCTACTTTGAAAATTTTGACAACAATAAAAGGCTATGCTGCCATCTAATTCATGTCCACAACTGGAGATTACAATATGTGTACATGGAATTGTGATGAATAAGAAAAGAAAAGGAAGGTTAGCAGCAACAAAACAGTGGAAAACCAGTAGCAAATAGCTCACAGCACAGCCTAGGAAGAAGTAAAATCAACCAAAATGCCTTAAATCTACTTGGAATCAACCCAGGAAATCATAGATCACATTCAACAGTCAAAATCACTTAACAACATCTTGATTAAACCTCAAACGACTACAGATGTTCTAATACTCAACCACGGAACCGAGAAAATAGAGAAAATTGGACTGTTTTTTATCTCAGCTGATCAATGTAACAGCTTTCTTTTGGATTTTTGGATATTTTCTATTGTTTTTGGATTTTTGGGGCAGAATTTAAGACTTAAAGAGAGTTTTGAACTTCTAATGATTTGAAATTCAAATTTGAAGCTAGGTCTGTAGAGAGGGTTTTGGGGTTCAAAATCTGTGTGTTAAGGCACTATTCATTGCCTTTTATAGGCAAAATGAGGGCAGCCCTCAAATTTTATGTTTACCCTCTAGTCCCTATTTTATTTACTTATTTGATCCCTTATTTCTTAACTTGTTCCACAAGTTACTGCCTTAAACTTCCTAAAAATCCAATTGGACCATTATCTAGTAAGTTCTAGGAAGTTCTAGATCCATTGCTAAGGTACTTTATCCCTGAACTGCCCTAACTACCCTTGATTTATCCCAAAACTACTGATGTAGGACAGCTATAGCCAAATTAATTAAGAACCAAACGAACATGGACAAACAGAACCCAATAATAACAGATTAAAATTGAATACTAAAAAATTAAAAGAGATTAAAATCTATGCTACTGAATTAAAATGGCATTGAAACAAAGACTAAACCATTTATCAAAAATTACTAACACATGATTAAATTGCAGGAATAGAAGAAAATTATTGCTTTGTTGTTTTTTTTAACCACTTAATAGTTTAATTTGGTCAACAATCCAAGGTTATTCAGGAAAAAAAATAGTATTCAGGCTTTGAACTCAGTTTGATTGAATGACAACTATCAATTTCGAACAACCCTAGGTGGAATTGAGAACAAAGGATACGAGCATAAATTTGGCTATTTTGTTCAGAAAAGAAGAGAAGGAAGGCGGTCGAATTGAAACGAGACATGCAGAAAAGAAAAATATGAAGAAAAAACACACCACCTTGACTCGAACTTGAGACCCAAAACTCTTATGTACTGGTCATTTACTCTCTATCAAGAAACAGGTAACTGATACCCGTAAGACCAGTTTTGACTTTGGCTTCGAGGGCTCGAACCCTAGGTTTTATCTTCGCGAAGTTCAATGAGGATTTGAGGGATATAAACTGGATTTTTAGAACGGGGGAACAAAGGGATTCAAGGGTGTCCATTTGAAGTTGATTGGCGACGGCGCCGCCACCGAAAAAAGTGGGTGGCGCTAGGGTTATGCCCCTTTTTAGTCTGAGATTTGAGGGGTTTCGGGAAGGTTTGTGGTGAATGGAGTGTGCATATATGATGACA
Organism: Nicotiana glauca; assembly: GCA_026770625.1. Taxonomy (NCBI): domain Eukaryota; kingdom Viridiplantae; phylum Streptophyta; class Magnoliopsida; order Solanales; family Solanaceae; genus Nicotiana; species Nicotiana glauca. The sequence continues at coordinate 69,956 of MU716711.1, read as the reverse complement.
GGGTTGAGGGGATCTTGTGGTACAATTTTGGTAAGACTTGGAAATCAAACACCGCTGGCGATTTCCGGTGGTGTCGGCGGTGAGACATGACGGTGAAGACGATGAGTCCTAGGTTACAAAATGATTTCTTCGGACATTTTAATCAATGTGGGAGAAGGGACTGGGGCTGTCGGATGAAGTAAACGAACGGCCAGGATTGCTTGATCATTTAATTATTCGAAACGACGTCGTTTCAATGGTCACAAGATTTGGGCCGGGTGGGCTGTGACCTGGGCTTGTGTTTGAAGTGGGATAGGGAATATTGTTTGGGCTGGGAATTAAATTGGCCCAACTTTGGTCTTTAAGACCAGCCCCTTTTCTTTAATTTATTTTTCTTTTATTTTTCTCTTTGATTTCTTTTGTTTATTTTCATTTTGTGTTTTATATATTTCTGATTTTTATAACATTGCAAAATTAAAATAAAGTCCTAATTTATTTCCAAAACTAAGCTAATTAATTCCTAAAAATTGATTAAGTCCTAAACTCATGACCAACTGAACAATTATCAATTAAAAATGAAAAAATGGACTATTTTTGTTATTTTCTATATATTTGGCCTTAACTACTAATTAATCCTAAAATGTAAAATTAAACCCCAAATGCAAATATCAAGCGTATTTTTATATATTTTCCAAATAAAAATGCACAAATAAAAATGCAAAGAATTAACAGAAAATAAAACAAAATTCACAAAATTGCAGAAATAATAAAAACAATCATTTTTGTTTGAATTTTTGGGAATGATTCATATATAGGGCAAAGATCACGTGCTCACAGTGGATGTCTGACCAGGTCATAGCTGGATACTCGATCAGGTTCTATTTCAACTGTTTTGAAGCCACCTAGCTTCGTTCGTTCAGACTTTAGGTGAAGGCATGCACTACCCAATCATCGGAGACTGGCGGTAGCTCTATCCATTCCATCTAAAAGCGAGACACGAATTCTCGCAGCATCTCGTTCTCTTTTTGCTTGATTTTGAAAACGTCGGATTTTCTCGTTACCACTTTGATGGCACCAGCATATGCCTTTACGAAGGAATCCTCTAGCATGGCGAATAAATCTATAGAAGTAGGAACCAAGTTATGATACCACATCATGGACCACTTCGAGAGTGTTTCCCCAAATTTTTTCAGCAATACGGACTCGATCTCGTCATTTTTTAATATTGTTGCATTTTAACGCACAGGTGTAGGCAGTAACGTGTTCATTAGGGTCAGTGGTCCCATTGTACTTAGGGAGTTCCGGCATCCTGAACTTCTTTGGAATGGGTTTCAGGGCCGCTTCCTCGGGGAATGGCCTTTGTATGAACTTCTTCGAATCCAAGCCCTTGAGGACCAGGGGCGCACCCAGGATCTGGTCGACCCTAGAGTTCTAGGTCTCGACCTTCTTATCGTTGGCTGCAATCATTTTCTCGCCCGACTCGATCCTTTTGGTGAGGTCCTCCAGCATTTTTACGATGGCAGGATCGACTACCGTTCCGTTATTGCTCGATCTCTTGGGTACTTGTTCGGCTGGGGGGATTTTTCTGTCGCTGCTGAGCTGGGAGTCTTTGGATGTCTTTTTAACTGAGCGATGGCCAACTATTGTGCCTGCAACTTTTCAAAAATAACATAAAGACTTACTTCATGTTCTTCCTGGGTCGGGGTCTTTTGAGCTTCCTATTAGTCGTCATGCTGTATGCTCCTATCGGTGTGTGAGGATTCGTTGACCTGTTGTGCATCCTATGAATCCGCGTCTGCTAAAATTGGTCTGAGCATGTTATCGTGATTCTGTGGTCGCGCGCCAATAGCCGGAACAGCCACACCGTTTTTCCCATGGTTTTTGAGGTTGTCATTCTCAGCTCTGTTTACTGAGCCAGACATTTCAACCTGAAATCAAAGGATCTTGGAAAAGAAAAGGTGTGAAAGATAACTTGCGTTTGTGTAATTGAACTAGCAAGAAAATAATCACTATTATTTTTAGCCCCATGGTGGGTGCCAAACTATTTATCTTGAAAATAGAAATGACAATTAAATTTGTAAATAGGACTCTAAAAATATGTGATCTATTTTTATGGTAGTTGTTAGAGCAGTTGATGTTAAGCTTATGAAGCTTAACGGAGAAATGCGAGCTAGAATGGGTCAGTGATCAAGCCGAACGTCTCATTTCCCGGGCTTCAGACTAGTCAATGGAAGGCCTCGAGGTCGATATTTGGCTCGAGCTTGAGCTATTTGGGATAACCGGGGAGGGGATAACAGTTATGATATGATTAAATAAAGCTCTTTAGGGCCAATATCAGGAAATAAATGAAGAGCAAGTATGAAAACAATAAATGGAAAGAGTAATCTCGAGCAGATGAGTTAGAGGGAAGAAAGAGAGATATTATTTCTTTAGTGTAGAATAGTTGTGATGCCCCTCATAGGGTGTTGCAACTCCCCTTTTATAAGAGGGGGGAGTCCAAACTTAGTATAAGATATATTTAGTGATAAAGGAAGCGGGATGGGACAGCTAACTAGCTTCATGGCACATACGTAGGCCAATGTTTAGGCTGCCCAGGTAGACTTAATCAAATCCAGATGCATTCTTCGGAGGCCTCCTATGCTCGTCGGGTCTCGGTAAACATTATCCCCAGGCCGAGTGTCGATAGGTTTTGAGGGAAGCAGTCGACTTCAGTATCAGGCCTTTAAGGCGATCTCCTGAAGCCCTTTGTCAATGAGAAATTGGTCCCCCCGATTTCACCATGTACATTAATGAAAAGGTATTTCTCGTGTGCAATAAAGCCATATGCTCTCTATCCAGTCAACGTGTTTTCTTACAAGTGTATCTTATATCCCCTATTATTGTGTCTCTTTCTATTTATAGGTAACACATACCTAAAAATCCTAATAGTATAGGTACATATAATATTCGTTAAAAATATACCCCTTTGTGTCTTGTTCTAAAACTAGCTGTTATAAATATGTCTAAGATGTTCGAACTCGACATTGATCTATGATGACTTCTTGACCTTGGTCTTCACTGACACTTCGATCGCACCGTCCATCTCTTAAGGGATCACTTCAACCTGGGGCAGGTCGTTATCGAAGTCGTACTCACGACACGTGGTCATCTGCGAGTGCCTCCTCAATGTTAACATGCTTTGATCATGTGAGACGTGATTTTTAACCCATACATCTACATTGTCGATCAGCTCCAACCAATAAGAATCTCTTTCTCTGTTCGGTGTACTTATGCTATTTTCTTACTATAGTACCATAATTTTTTGGTCCTCTATTATCAAAAGTTCAACAACGTTGGGTTAATATAATTATGGAAAAATACCTTAAACCACCCCTAAACTTGGCTCGAATTATAAATATCCTTCTCGAGCTATACCCGATCTTAATTACCCCCTCAACTTGTCCTTTTGAGAGTCATTACCCCCTAAACGCTGATGTGGCAAAAAGTGTAGGTGCACTCACCTGCCACATGGATTTTTCAATCTATGTGGTATTTTTTTGAAAAATAATTTTTTTTTTACCTTTTTAAGAATATTACTTTTTAGATAATATTTTTTGAATACAATTTGTAATAAAACTTGGATAGAACTACATTATTCAGGTTAATATTTTTATATGTCCAAAAATAATAAAGTTTTATTAATCTTTTTTTTTGAATTTGACCTGAAAATAAAGATTTATATAATTGAAATAAATAGTTAGGGCATCTAAAAGTTATAAAAAATACATAGTTTGAAATTAGTTATTTTGGCTGCAATTTTTTATATTGCTCTAAATTACGATGCTCTATTTTTGTTTTTTTATACAGATTTTACCTAAAAAAATAAATACACAGTTGAAATAAATAGTCGTTGCATCAAAAGAAGAAATAAAAAGAGTGTACAATTGCGAGAAATTACAAGTGAAATTGTACACTCTTTTTATTTCTTCTTTTGATGCAATGACTATTTATTTCAACTATGTATTTTTATAACTTTTTAGATTCCTTGACTATTTATTTCAATTGTATAAATCATTATTTTCAGATCAAATTCAATAAAAAAGATTAACTAAAACTTTATTACTTTTGGCCAAATAAAAATATTTAGCCTAAATAATGTAGTTATATCCAAGTTTTATTATAAATTTTATTCGAAGAAAATTATCTAAAAAAGTAATATTATTAAAAAGGTAAAAAAATATTTTATTTTTCAAAAAACTACCACTTAGATAGAAAAATTCACGTGGCAGGCGAGTGCACCCACACTTTTTGTAACATCAGCGTCTAGGGTGTAATGGCCCTCAAAAGGCCAAGTTGAGGGGGGTAATTAAGAACGGGCATAGTTCGGGAAGGATATTGATAATCTGAGCCAAGTTTAGGAATGTTTTAAGGTATTTTGCTTATAATTATCTTTGTCCTAGATAGAATATAAATTCAATCTTAGCCTATTTAATAAATTTTAGGTTAAACTCAATACTTTCTATACTATAACACATGGCATCAGTAGTGACAGCGATGCTGAACTCTATCAGGATTGCAAATTAATCTTTAGTTATGCAATAAATAGTTTAAGATTTCCATGCATGATATGTGTATTGGTAAAAATCTGACCACGCGATCACGACGGCAATAACACATCCTAATCTTCCTACGGAGGTAGCCAACGAACCCAACTTCGACCGATCAATGCTACTTTTGATATAATTGTCAAGGTCAAGACATCCCCGATGGGAGGGGGAAAAAGCATGATAAGCATGAAAGCTTTTCGACTATAAGTAGGGGGATTCTCCTTCTCTGGAGAGGGGGGTGAGGAGAAGATGATTGTAAATTCCTGAACCTCTTCAAGGAGAGGCAGGATAAATCTCTAGAATGAATAAAATCTCTACCATATCGTTCTTATCCATTTTTCTGTTTTCAATTCTATCTTTCGATCCAGTATTAATCATGATTGACTATGATTTACCCCTTCATCTCTTTTGATTTATTTGCTTAAAAAGTGTTTAATAACTTTTGAGTCAAATAATTTGGCGCCGTCAGTGGGGGTTTCCTAGTGAAATTACCTAGTTCTTCCTGGATCGAAACAAAAGAAACACCAAAGAGAAAAGGAGAAGAATCAAATGCGCCAACGATGGCTCAAAACTTCTGCCCTACCGATCTCGAACAGCTAAAGCTAGGAAAGAAGTGATTCAAAGCATCCCCTTTCCTCCCCCCCCCC
>MU716711.1:34545-63534 GCA_026770625.1 Nicotiana glauca | reverse complement strand
GATCGTCGGGTAGAAATATGGAGCATTCCCCCCATCATCGTGGAAAATGGCACGGAGATGTTTCGAATGAAGAATCGAAAATCACCTCGAAGAAACCTGAAAACCACAGGTCATAACGAAGTCGACATCTAACGCCCATGACATTGGACCATCGGCAAGGCTAAGTGCCTTCTCCATCAAAAGTTGACAGTTCAACCTCGCTCGAACAAAGTCTAAGGCTAAGTGCCTTCTCCATCATCAGCTCGACAGTTCGACCCCGCTTGAACTGGGACTCAGGCCAAGTGCCTTCTCCATCAAAAATTGATAGTTCGACCTAGCTCTAACTAAGTCTAAGGTTGAGTGACTTCTCCATCAAAAGTTGGCAGTTCGACATTGCTCGAACTGAGTCTAAGGCTAAGTGACTTCTCTATCAAAAGTTGACAGTTCGACCTTGCTCGAACTAAGTCTAAGGCTAAGTGCTATCTCCATCAAAAGTTGACAGTTCGACCTTGCTCGAACTAAGTCTAAGGCTCAGTGCCTTCTCTATCAAAAGTTGACAGTTCAATCTTGCTCGAACTGAGTCTAAGGCTAACTGCCTTCTCCATCAGAAGTTGACAGTTCGACCTTGCTCGAATTGAGTCTAAGGCGAAGTGCCTTCTCCATCAAAAGTTGACAGTTCGACCTCGCTCGAACTAAGTCAAAGGCTAAGTGCCTTTGCCATCAGTTTGACAGTTCGACCCCACTAGAAGTGGGACTCAGGCCAAGTGCCTTCTCCATCAAAATTTGATAGTTCGACCTTGCTCGAACTGAGTCTAAGTCTAAGTGCCTTCTCCATCAAAAGTTGACAGTTCGACTTCGCTCAAACTATGTTTAAGGGTAAGTGCCTTCGTCATCAGTTTGACAGTTCAACCCTGCTCGAACTGAGTCTAAGGTTATGTGCCTTCTCCATCGAAAGTTGACAGTTCGACCTCGCTCGAACTAAGTCTAAGGCTAAGTGCCTTCTCCATCAAAAGTTGACAGTTCGACCTTGCTGAGTATAAGGCTAAGTGCCTTATCCATCAAAAGTTGACAGTTCGACCTCGCTCGAACTAAGTCTAAGGCTAAGCGTCTTCGCTATCACTTTGATAGTTCGACCCCGCTCGAACTGGGACTCAGGCCAAGTGCCTTCTCCATCAAAAGTTGATAGTTCGACCTTGCTCGAACTGAGTCTCAGGCTAAGTGCCTTCTCCATCAAAAGTTAACAGTTCGACCTCGCTCGAACTAAGTTTAAGGCTAAGTGCCTTCTCCATCAATAGTTGACAGTTCGGCCTCGCTCTAAGTCTAAGGCTAACAGTTTGACCTCGCTCGAACTGGGACTCAGGCCAAGTGCTTTCTCTATCAAAAGTTGATAGTTTGACCTCACTCGAACTAAGTCAGGCTGAGTGCCTTCGCCATCAGTTTGACAGTTCGACTGCGCTCGAACTAAGTCTAAGGCTTAGTGCCTTATCCATAAAATATTTGATAGCTCGACCTCACTCAAACTAAGTCTAAGGCTAAGTGCCTTTGCCATTAGTTTGGCAGTTCGACCTCGCTCGAACTGTGACTAAGGCTAAGTGCCTTCGCCATCAGTTTGACAGTTCGACCGCGCTCGAACTAAGTCTATGGCTATGCGCCTTCTCCATCAAATATTTGATAGCTCGACCTCGCTCGAACTAAGTCTAAGGCTAAGTTCCTTTGCCATCAGTTTGACAGTTCGACCTCGCTCGAACTCGAACTAAGGCTAAGTGCCTTCGCCATCAGTTTGACAGTTTGACCCCGCTTGAACTGGGACTCAGGCTAAATTCCTTCGCCATCAAATTTTGATAGATTCGATCTCTGTTATAAATCAGTAGAGAAAACTAAGAACATAAGGCGAGTAGCGAAAATGAGTTATTTATACATGAAGTCAGAAATGCGCACTGTTGCCGCTTACATCTGACCCAAGCCAGTCAACTAAACAAAGAGGGCGAGAGAAAAGAGAAAAGAAAGCAGCAACGAGGAACAAACAAATGCCAACCGATGTACAAAAAAAAAACAACAACAAAGCACAATTTTTTCCTCATTCGGTGCTAGCATCGCTGTTGCCATCATCATCTCCATAACGCCCATCTCGCTGCCACCCGTATTACCATGAGCTTCGAGTGTCGCCACATCATATCCAAAGTCAGCACGAGCCTCACGAGCCTTCTGGAGTTCCTTCTCAAAAGCCGCTTCGGTCACGGTGCTCGCTTCCCACAAGTTCTTGAAAATGTCGCGCTAAACTTCGGCGTAGATCCAGAGTTCATGAGCCTGATAGGGAACAGCAACACAAGACAGTCCAGCATGGGCCCTAAGTCGCTGATTCACCTCCTCCAAGGTCGCGACTCGATCCGACAAGGTCAAGGCCTCCTGATCAATGGCGCCAATCCACTACTCGAGCCTCGCCTCCTTATGAGCTGTAGTAGCCCTCTTAGACTCTTGCTCAGACTTATGCACGCGAACCGTCTACTCTACGGTTGCTGCTGTCGTCGAAGCATCTAACAATGCCCTCTCCATATGTTTCAAATTGGCAACATCGCTCTCCAGCGCAGCCAACTTCCCTCCCTATTCGACAGTCATCTCTTTCATTCTCGCCTGGCCCTGCTCCATTTCCGATTGCATCGCCCTTAACTTGCCCTGCAAGTGCTCGCATTTCGCATGACCCCCTTACCTACCTCGAGCTCCTCGTCCTTTAGGCGGAGTTTCTCTTCAAGCTCGCTCTTGCTACTGAGCGCTTGCATTAGCTCTTGGTCCCTTTTATCCAACTCCTCGACCAAAGCCCGATTGCTAGGATCAGTCCTCAACCGTTCATGCAACTCACGACATCTATCGTGATAGCGATGATATTTTTATATCGTCTACAAGAAGATCCTCGAGCAGATATTGGCGATGCGAATGCTCTCCACCTCCAGCAAGTACATCTACAAAACAAGGGAGCAGTTAAACTAAAGCTCATTTTGCGACAGAGGAGAAATGTATGGGGTCAAAATTGCCTAAACCAGCACGACCATCCGCTGAACATGTGTAAGTCGAGATAGAAGAACGACTCAAGGGTAGTGGGAGACACGTCTCCATGATTTCGTCGGCTTATCTATAGCGTATACTTGGCCTCTGTCCTTTAATATTTAAATAAGGATCCCCTACTATATAAAGGGGATCCAAGCATTGTAAAAGGGAGATTTTCGATATATACAAGCTCGCTTGCTCTCTCTCATCTCTCTAAAATTCTCTCTCTCTCTCTCTCTATATATATATATATATCTCATATACTATTATTGCTTAAACTAGTTATCAAGAATATCCTAGGGTCTTATTATCTTCGATTACGATTACCCCTTCATTTCTTTTGATTGATTTGCTCAAAAAGTGTTCAATAACTTTCGAGACAAAAAATTTGGCGCCGTCTGTGGGGATTTCGATAGTTGGAATCATAGTTCCCACCTACGATATCAAAAACAACAATCATTGTCCTCCATACTCCATAGAAACCAACAATGGCAGAAAAAGAAGCAAGGTTGAAGATGATCGTTGACGTCTCGAGTAACCTCATAGACTTACTCAATGAATCCAATAGGGAAAATACCGTGAACGTGACACCAAGTAATATACCAGAGGGTGAGATCTCACCCTCTTTTATCGAAGATCTGATGATCATGCATGAAAAAGGGGCTTCTATGTCTGCGGCGGAAGAAACATCCCCAGTAGTCAAAAATCTGCTAGAAGAATGGTTGATGAGCGCTCTAAGTAACATACTCGAGAAACCCCCTTAGAGGAACATGAAAGATTCATCAACGGCAGAAATTGCCGCTGCCGCTGGTGAGCCCAGCGTTGTACGAACAAGCAACGCTCATACCGTTATCAGCATAAATGACGGTACACTTGCAACCATCCTTAAGAAAATGGAAGAGATGGAAAACGAGAATAAAATGCTTCATGATCAAATGAAAGAGCACTAGGAAAAGGTAGAAAAGATACCTGGCGCCCCTAAGTTGCTGCCGAAATGCGACGTGGGAAGGTTTGTTGAGCAACTATATAGTGAGGAAGCGGCTCCTCACACAATCCCAAAAACCTTTAAGATGCCACTGTACTTGAGAATATATGACGGGACCATGGATATAGAAGAGCATCTAATCCATTTTGTAACCACTGTAAAAGGCAATAACTTATCGAAAGAACAAGTGTTATACGTGTTGTTGAAAAAGTTTGGAGAAACTTTGATAAGAGCATTGACGTGGTACTCTCAACTACCAGCCAGATCGATATCAATGTTCGAAGAGATGGTAGACAAATTTGCCACCGCTCATGCAGGAGTGAAGAAGGCCGAAGCTAGGTTCAATGACATCTTTGCCATTAGGCAAACAACAGGTGAAGGACACCGAGACTTCCTGGCCCAATTCAACAGGGTAAGAGTGGGACTACCAAATGTATCAGAAGAAATGGCGGTCGCAGCTTTCCAAAATGGGCTGAATAGAGACGGGTCTAAAGCGACCAAGAAATTGCTCAATAGACTCATGAAATATCCCCTCCATCATGTGGGAAGAGATTCATAATGCCTTCTACGCCGAAGTAAGAGCAAATGAAGACGATCTCAATGGTCCTACCCAACGACAAACGTTAGTGCAATCAGAGGTAAGGAGGGACCGACGCAACGACGGGCGACGGGAATAACTCCCATGCTTCAACATAGAAAGGCATCATCCCTATATTAGAACTCCCAACCCACCTCCTCCGAGGCACCCAGACGTCGTGCCGCGACACGTCGCCCCACTTCTAAATGAAAGAGGTACGCCCCCATTATTATCCGCTCATAATTCTTGCGTCTCCCCTTAAGAAATAGTGTATGCACTGGAGAAGCTGGGCACGAAGGTGCAGTGGCCGCGAAAAATGAAATCAGACCCAAGTACAAAAATGTTGAATGTCCTATGCAAATTCCATCAGGAAAGAGGATACAAAACCGAAGATTGCATAGGTCTACGGCAGGAGGTGGTCAGGATGTTGAACCAGGGGTACCTGAAAGAGCTGCTCAACTATAAAGGAATGGCTAACTTTGCCAGAGGACGCGACTAATCCCAAGGACCACCAAAACCACCTTCGCCAGCACGCACCATACAGGTGATCGGGTGTGGCGGCGACGACACATCGATCAATCATGTAAAATTCACCACCACCCACAAGTTAAAGCATACGATCGCTCACAAACGGTATGACAACTTCGAAGACATTATCACCTTTGATAAGTCTGATACCGACGGTTTGTCTTTCCCTCATTAAGATGATTTAGTCATAACTTTACGTATTGCTAATACTGATATGAAAAGAATCATGGTAGATGACGAAAGCGGTGCATGTATTATCCACCCAAGAGTCCTCATGAAAATGAGGCTTGAAGATAAGATAATACCGCGTTGCATAACACTAAAGGGTTTTAACTATGCAGTAGAGCGGACCTCCGGAGAGATAACGTTGCCAGTCTTGGCAGGGGGAGTCACGCTGGAAACCACATTCCACGTCATGAGTCAGGAAATGACTTACAACGCCATTATAGGACGTCCTTAGATACATGCCATGTGAGTCGTCCCCTCGAGCTTCTATCAAGAAATCAAATTTCCCACTCTATGGGGAACATTCAATATTCGACGCAAGTCAGGTACCGCCCAGGAATGCTACCGGATCGCCCAACACTGTACGCATATCAGGTAGTTGAAAGGGGCAAGTGCGAAAGAATAGCAATCAGCCATGTCGGGGGCTAAAACTAGCCCGCCGCTAGAGGTAATTAGGGTCCCAGATATGGTAGAAGCTTGCAAAGCGACCGTCGAGGATCTTGATCCTGTCCAGCTGAACAACACTAACAATGCAAAGAAAGCGTATATCGGGCACAACCTTTCCAACCCAGGTGAGTACCACGAGTTCTTAACTAACCACGTAGATCTATTTGCCTTCTCTCATTCAGATATGCCGTGCATCCCAAAGGACATCGCCACTCACAAGCTGAACGTCGACCCACTTTATCCGCCCATACAGCAGATGACGAGGAAATTCAATGCCACAATAAACGAGGCAGTCAGTGAAGAAGTGGACAAACTGCTAGCCAACGGTTCCATCAGAGAATCGGAATATCTCTAGTGGGTCGCCAATATGGTTGTGGTTAAAAAGAAAAATGGGAAATGGAGAATGTGCGTAGAATTCACCGATCTGAACAAGCCATGCCCAAAAAAATCTTTCCCCTTGCCCCATATCGACCAGCTGATCGATGCAATAGCAGGACACGAACTGCTAAGTTTCTTGGACGCCTACTCCGGCTACAAACAAATTCTAATGGCCGAAGAGGATCAAGAAACGACTACTTTCATCACCCACCAAGGGACGTACTGCTATAAAATGATTTCCTTCGAACTCAAAAATGCGGGAGCAACATACCAAATATTTGTCACCAAGATGTTTAAGGAACAGCTCGGCAAGACAATAGAGGTTTATATCGATGACATATTAGTAAAATCGGCAAAGAAGGAGGACCATATCAATCATTTAAAAGAAGCCTTTGAGATATAGAGGCAGTACTGAATGAAATTAAACCCAGAGAAGTGCGCCTTCAGTGTGGCCTCGGGAAAGCTTCTAGATTTTCTCGTATCACAACGAGGTATCGAAATTAACCCAGACCAGATCAAGGCCATAGACACGATACCTGAAGTTTTGAACAGCAAGAAGCAGGCACAAAAACTGACGGGACGGATATCCACCCTGTCAAGATTCATCTCACGATCCTCGGACAGATGCCATAAGTTTCTCAGCGTATTGAGAAAAGATCACGGGCTACAGTGGAACGAGGAATGCATCAAGGCCTTGAGGAAATTAAAAGCATATCTATCTTTACTGCCACTGCTCATCAAAACAGATCTAGGAGAGAGTATACTTGTATACCTGGCTGTATCCGAAGTCACCGTTAGTGTTGTCCTAGTCCGCGAAAACAAAGGTACTCAATCCCCTATTTATTACATCAGCAAAACTTTGATAGATGCCAAGGTGAGGTACCCACACCTCGAAAAACTGGCTCCAGCACTGGTCGTAGCTTCACAAAACCTCAGACCTTATTTTCAATGCCATCCCATAAAGGTAATAACAACCTTCCCCTTAAGGGGCATCCTTCATAAACCCGAACTCTCGGGCAGGCTTGCCAAATGGGCCATAGAGCTCAGCGAGCATGACATAACCTATCACCCAAGAACCACAATCAAGTCGCAGGTACTTGCTGACTTTGTCGCCGACTTTGGTACAGGGATATTGACGAAGGTGGAATAAGAGGCCCTCCATGCCTTTGCCCACACTGACCTCTGGACCCTCTATACCAATGGCGCTGTGAATGCCTCGGGATCAGAACTAGGACTGGTCCTCGAAGTCCCCATGGGCGAAGTGATTCTCCAGTCCATACGATGCCCGAGATGACTAACAACGAGGCACAATATGATGCTGTAATTGCAGGTATGAAATTGGTCATCAAACACGATGCACGCCGACGCATCCTCCACTACGACTCTCAACTCGTCGTAAATAAAGTCATCGGGACTTACCATATCAAGGAGCAAAGGCTACAAAATACCAATCAGAAATCCATAAGCCGATGCATGAGTTCGACGAATGTCGCTTTGAGCAAATCCTTATGGCATAAAACATCGAAGCAGATGGTCTGGCCAAGCTAGCCGCGGCCACCAAGAACATCAACAAAGAAAATGAGGTTATCTTACTTCATTCGGCCGTCGAACATGTCGAGGTACTTTCTGTAAATTTATCTTGGGACTGGCATAACAGGCTTGTATCCTATCTACAGGACAGAACACTTCCACACGACAAAAAGGAAGCCAAGAATCTACGGGTGCAAGCTTCCCGATACAGCATGGTAAATCACGACCTCTACAAAAGAACGTTTGGTGGTCCCCTCGCTAAGTGCCTTGGACCATATCAGACAAGACAAGTTTTACAAGAGGTGCACGAGGGCCATTACGGCGCCCATACAGGAAACCACGCCTCGTCCAATGTCTAATCTGCACCGATTATTACTTGACTACCATGAAAGAAGAGGCAGGAGATTATGTCCGGAGATACGAACAGTGCCAAAAGTATTCCCCCATGATACACCAAGCAGGAGAGCTCCTCCATTCAGTCACCTCGCCCTGGCCCTTCATAAAGTGGGGAATGGATATAATCGGCCCTCTGCCAGCAGGGAGAGGAAAGGTACACTTTCTCTTAGTTTTAACGGACTATTTTTCCAAATGGGTGGAAGCAGGTGCGTACGCACAAATACGCGAGCAAGTGGTCATCGCCTTCATATGGAAAAACATCATATGCTGCTTCGGCATCCCCAAAGAAATCAGTTGTGACAACTGGCCCCAATTCGTTGACAAGAAAACAACTGAGTTCTTCGAGAAATGGCACATCAAGCAGATATTCTCCACTCTATATCATCCTGTCGCTAACGGCCAAGCCAAGTATTCCAAAAAACGATATTGAACATATTTAAAAAGAAGCTCGGCGAAGCTAAATGGCTATGGGTCGAGTTACTACCTGAAGTGTTATGGGTATACCGAACCACGCCCAAGTCCAGCACATGAGAAATACCATACTCATTAGTCTACGGGACCGATACGGTCATACTAGTTGAGGTTGGGGAACCAAGCCTGAGATATTCCCATATCAGCGGGGCATACAACGAAGAAAGAAGATTGCAAGATCTAGACGAAGCTGAAGAATGAAGAGATATGGCCCATATAAGAATGATAGCACAAAAGTAGCAGGTAGAAAGATACTACAACAAGAGAGCCAAAGTAAGATCACTTAAAGTCGGTGATTACGTCCTCAAAGCCAAAACACTCGCATCAAAAGACCCAAATGAGGGAAAGCTAGGAACCAACTGGGACGAACCATAAAAATCACAGCAGCTGCGAACAAAAGAGCATTCCAATTAGAAACAATGGAAGGAAAAACACTCCACAACAATTGGAACGTCACCCACCTCAAACACTTCCACTTCTGAAAGGCATCTCCTTAGTCGTACTCTTTTTTCCCTGCTTCGAGTTTTGTCCCAATTGGGTTTTCTCGGAGAGGTTTTCAACGAGGCACTGAAGGGGATACCCGGTGGTATCAGGGCGCAGATTCATCACATCGGCCAATCGACAGGGTCTCCATGCCAATATAATGAAGGGACTACACTAATTATTAACCATTGTATTAACATAATTTTTCCATTGTATGAACAAAATTTCTCCATTGAATGAACAGAAATTTCCACTACACAAACAAAAGTAATCTCCATTCTATGAACAGGTATCCACTGAGCGAACATCCTAATGTCTAAAGTCATCGACATCGGGTTCGACGTCGCTCGGCTACGACATATACTACTTTGACGATAGTCAAAGCAACATCCTAATGGCTAAGGCCATCGACATGGGGTTCGACCTCACTCGGCTACGACATATACTACTTCGACGATAATTGAAGCAATATCCTAATGGCCAAGGCCATTGACATCGGGTTCGACCTCGCTCGGCTACGACGGATACTACTTTGATGATAGCCGAAGCAACATCGTAATGGCTAAGGCCATTGACATCGGGTTTGACCTCGCTCAGCTACAACGGATACTACTTCGACGACAGTCGAAGCAACATCCTAATGGCTAAGGCCATTGACATCGGGTTCGACCTCGCTCGGCTACGATGGATACTACTTCGACGACAGTCGAAGCAACATCCTAATGGCTATGGACATCGATATCAAGTTCGACCTTGCTCGGCCACAACGGATACTACTTCGATGACAGTCGAAGCAACATCCTAATGGCTAATGCCATCGACATCGGGTTTGACCTCGCTCGGCTACGACGGATACTACTTCGACGACAGTCGAAGCAATATCCTAATGGCTAAGGCCATCGACATCGGGTTCGACTTCGCTCGGCTACGATGGATACTACTTCGACGGTAGTCGAAGCAACATCCTAATGGCTAAAGACATCGACATCAGGTTCTACCTCGCTCGGCTATGATGGATACTACTTCGATGACAGTCAAAGTAACATCCTAATGGCTAATGCCATTGAAATTTGGTTTGACCTCGCTCGCTACGATGGATACTACTTCGATGACAGTCGAAGCAACATCCTAATGGCTAAGGCCACAAAAATTGGGTTCGACCTCGCTCGTCCACGATAGATACTACTTCGATGACAGTCGAAGCAACATCCTAATGGCTAAGGCCATCGAGTTCGACCTCGCTCGGCCATGATGGATACTACTTCGACGACAGTCGAAGCAACATCCTAATGGCTATGAGCATCGACATCGGATTCGACCTCGTACAACCACGAAGCACCAACCCTGTAAACTGGGGTAGAATTTTGAGGAGGACCCTCATAATTTCGGAGCGAGAGAGGTTGCAATGTCTTGAACCACGTCGCAGTCGTCGGTTCATCTAAAGAGAACTATTTTCAACTATGTATTTAAATTACGATTTTACTAAATCATGCATGACTAGATAAAAATTACATTGTTTAGCGATGCTGCCCCAATAAGAACCATGCCAAATGGGACAGGCAAAGTCCACGGCGAGACGGACTAACTTTCTTTTTTTACAAAACTCACAAATTTTCTTTGAATGGAGGCAACCAAGACATAAAATCATTAAATACGATTACACACTCACAGTTTTTCAGGAATACAACTCTCAGAGTCATCATCTATTTACACAACATCTCCAACAACTACAATACACCAATTAGCTATCAGCTATCAGCTATCAGCTAAGAGATTTTACCATTATTTGCCATTTGCATTTCTCTGCATTGCATAAGGCTACCATTATGCCTTCCGATACTAAGCATTTTCTCGATCCGCATTTCTATGCATTGAATAAGGCTACCATTATACCTTCCGAGACTAAGCATTGTCTCTATCCGCATTTCTCTGAATTGCATAAGGCTACCTTTCTGGCTTCCGAGACTAAGCATTGTCTCCATCTGCATTTCTCTGCATTGCATAAGGCTACCATTCTGCCCTCCGAGACTAAGTATTGTCTCCATCTGCATTTCTCTACATTGCATAAGGCTACCTTCCTGCCTTCCAAGACTAAGCATTGTCTCCATCTGCATCACTCTGCATTGCATAAGGCTAGTATTCTTCCTTTCAGAACTAAGCTCTGTCTCCATAATTGCATAGGCCGTAATATCGCCACTTCATCTTAGCATCGGCTGAAATATCGTCATTTTTACTAAGTCTTAGCATCGGCTGAAATATTGCCACTTCATTTAAATTCTCACATCGGCTGAAATATCGCCATTTATATTTACACTTAACATCGGCTGAAATATCTCCACTTCATTTAAATCTCGCCTCGGCTGAAAGATCGCCACTTATATTTTTCACTTCACATCGGCTAAAATTTTGCCATTTTTATTTACGTCTTGCATCGGCTGAAAGATCGTCACCTTCTGTATTTCATGGGCTGAAAGATCGCCAAATTGCCCAAAGGAGTCATTATTTGGAGGCAACATCTACATAGCCCGAGAATGCCATGCCATGGCCTGAGGACCCCATTTTTATCTTGTGCATATCATTATTCAAAGGCATCATGGTTCAGAGGCATCATTCTCATAGCCCGAGAACATTATTTCATAGCCTGCGAATCCTTTGTTATACGCTTCATGGACCAGGATGTCATGGTCAGAGGACGTCATCCTAACCGTCCGAAGACAACATTCATGGTCCAACGGGAACTTGCATCACGTTTAAATTTATACACAATATATGTTTGCATTGCTCACTTGTAGAAACACCAACTATCAAACGGCTGCCTCAATAGGATTGGCCTTGCTCCGGTTCTCGCAGCCCACTAGGCTCATACCATCTTTTCAAACCTAAGCAACGTGTACGTCTTTCGAAAAAACTCCATCGGCATGTTTTGCCGACGGATTCTGATCTACATATGGCCTAATTTTTGTAAGACCAGGGATATGTAGGTAGCTCAAGATCCATAGCTCGGTCAAAATTCTTTGCAAACCATTTCTTTCGGTCAAAATTGGCCATCATATCTTTACCCGATAACTCCTTCATCATTCTCGGGTAAAGAGGGGAAACTATTTATACCCAATCTTCCCTTATGTATTTTTATACCCAAAATACCTTCAAAATAGCAGTGCTTTCATATATAAGTATGCCCAAGGGTTTTGGTATTTTTCCAAATTTTTTAAGATTTAAAATCGATTTATTGCCCATTTTTAGCGATACAAAATTAGTAATTATTCCAAAAAATTATTCTTTTTGTGATTGACTTATTTTATTCTTATATTTACACTAAAATATAATTAAGGTGATTTTTTTATATTTTTACAAATTTATTTTGCATTTTTAAAGCTAAATTACATATAATTGCAATTATAGCCTATCTTACAAATGATAGTATTTTACAATTGTATAATTATTCCAGTATTTTTAGATTAATATCTACATATTATTAATTTTTTCAGTGCTTTTAATTTGGTTTTAAAATCATTATTGCTATTTGACAAAATGAAAAGGGGAAAATTGGCTATTTAACATCTAGTTCGTTTTTTATTTTAATTATAACCTCATTTCTTTTCAATTCTAACCTCAATTTAACCCCCCAGTAGCCCCAAATAGAAACTAGCCTAATTCCAATTTCAACCCGACCCCTAACCAGATTTTAAACCCACTCGACTTCCCTTTTAATCCAGGTCGTTGATTATTTTGATCAACGGTCGAGATTCCTCCTTTCCTTTTTAATTCCCATACCCCCCTAAACCTAATTCATTCTATCAGATATGTGGCCTTTGAACTCCTCACCTCTCAAACTCTCTCTAGCCTACTCCGAAACCCTAATTGATTCCCACATTATTCTACCATGATTCCACTGGAATCCACGGTGTTTTAGGTTACGGGTGGCCTATACTCATCCTCTCTCACCACTAAACCTAAACTACTCGAAGTTTGAAGGCCCGAATTTAATGATTCTCCTTATATCTATCTTAGATCTGTAGATCTACGACCTCTCAACCCATTATTCCGACATGTTCAAGCAATATGAGTGTTTTCAACTCAAGATCCGACTTTCCTCAAGACCTTTCTTATTCTAGGGTTTTCTCTGCAACTCTAGGCCATCTGAGATTCCATACATACTTATTTTCTTAAATTTGTGCCATGGCTGAGCTTTACTTTACTTTTTAAAGGCTTCTCCCAAATTTCCTTCTTAAAATCGTTCAATACCAATTTTATGGTTTCTGAAAAAGGATTTCTTCAAAAATCAAGATTCTTCCCGTTCCTTCTTTATGCGTGCTTGATGCTCGCATGTTTGCTTCGTACTATGCTTAAGTTTGCTCTCTTGTTTCTTTCTGTTATGCAATGCTTTTCTATTTTTTGTCGTCACTCTCATGCTCACATATTAATTTGTATTGTTACTCTGCTATACCTGTTTATTGTTGAGTTCTTTCATTTTTCTTGCTTTGCTAAGTTCTGTTCGTGTTCCTACTAAGCATATTTTTCTCTATTGTTTTTTTAAAATTCGTATCCTCTCTTTCTTCTGAACTTTATTGTATATGCTTGTCTCTCGCAAGTCTTTGAAAGAGACTTCTAAGCCTCCTTTCAATGACCTGTTTGCTCATCTCCATTGCCTGACTCTATTCGAAACCCTAGCTTTTGGGGGTTTCTTTGGCAAAGTGGTATTAGGGTTCCACTTTGGGACCCTAGGCTTTCTGACTCATTATGAGTTTGTAATCGAACTTTAATCCCTTTGTTTGTGACGCTGAAACTTTCAATGTTAGAATCTCTCTTCTGTTTGATCTGTGTGCTTTATATATGAAAAATTCTTCTTTCAAAGGGTTTTCACCAACCAAGTGATTGATTCCGAAATCCCTTTAATAAGGCTGATGATTTGTCACTAATTTTTTCGATTGAACCTCCTTTACCCTACTGGCTGCTCACTTGGTATTTTTGTGTAAAAATCCTATGTTTGTGATGTTTTCCTTAAATACATGATCTTGTGTATTCCTTCTGTAATTCTTTACCAGTTTATAAATTATTTTTATATTTATGTGACTCTTTCCTTAGTTACTATGGATTCCCTGTGATCACAATTGGATCCGGGATCCTCTTGGTTGATTTTCGAACTGATGCCCAATTTTTTTTAATATAAATACACTGTTATTCCAACTTTCCTTAGATATCCACTATGCATTTGGTCTTGTTTATACACTATGTGGTATGTTTGCCCTTTTTCTTAGCAATCCACTAGGCAAGCGCATAGGGTTAGTTTTTTTTATTAATAACAGAAAAAATACAACAATTAGGAAAAGTACAAATAAGGGGGACAATAGCACCGGTATTATTACCCATATAACACAAACTGGGCTAACCTTATCGTACTAATCCTATTGAGGCTTGCCAACCTCGTCTACTAACAAGCATGTGGAAAATATAAACTTGAAAGGACCAAATATTATATAATCATCACAGAGTTTATAGCGTACTCTGTGATGAGATTACAAATGATAATACTTAAAAAGTGATAAAATAATACAATATAAAAAATTGAGTCTTTGCCCTCTTTGTTGAAAATTGTGCATTCTCCAATTTGTAGCTCTTTTGCTTCTTCTTCCGCTTTCTTCAAATACTCTTCAAACTTTATCATTCTTTTTTGATTTTCTTGACCCTGTGAAAGTGGTAGGTACACTCACCTTTTGTCTGGCATTTCTCATTGGTGGCTTTCTAATGGCAACCTCTTGTGTTGCTTTTCCTTCCTTTGTGTTAACTTCTCGTTGTGTTGACGAACATGTTTCTCGAGTGTGTTGTTCCTGTGAATCACCAAAATAAACTTCATTTTCTGTTTGGTCAGCCCGTATCTGATGCTTAGAGCTAAATAACTTTTGAAGGTCGATTAAATGGACAGGTTCATCCCTTAGCTCAGCTTTACTAGTTGTTGCAATTTGCTTCTGCTTTACCTTCTTCTTCTTCTTTCATGTTGTTGTCTGTGGACTGATTTCAATTAGTTGCTCTTGACTTGGGTTTGGTGATGTTTCATTTCGATCACAATGCAATAGTGCATCACATTGAGTGTGTGCACGTTGTTGTCGTTGCCCAGGATAATGATCTTGAACATAAGAAACTTCTTGATCCCTCAAGTCTTGGATTTTGTTCTTGATGCCTACCTGTAGATAGTAGAAGTTGTGTAGAACCCCTACTATATTCACCAGTCGGCTCAAAGCTTTGAGAAGGAATTTCTTGCGCCGATGTATTCAAAGTGACCACAGGTTGTTTGGTTATGGAATTTGCATTCAACATCATGGCAACCTAGGTATCTTTGATGGTTTTCTGCACTTGAGGACTTGAAAATTGCAGCTTGGAGGGGCTGAAAACACCCTTCACCACCTCGTCATTGCCCATTGAAACATTTCGTCGAAAAATCATATTTTCATCAGATTGCTGCTGGAATATGGGACTATTTGCTGGGTTGGATTATTTTCCTCTGCTGCAAATACTCCTGTCACTTCCATAGCCCTTTGATCATCGACAATAACCATGTCTTTTGAGTCAATTACTGGAGCATTTGAGACTTCTGATTTCTTCTTTTGAGACTTCTGATTTCTTCCTTCCTCCTTTGAATTTTTCTGTTTATTTTCACGTTCTTTAGATGATTGTGACTCATCATCCAGGTGTGATGTATTATTTGTAGTATCAATATTATTTGTCAAGGTATTTTGTTGATGTACCACTATCCATCCTACTGATTTTATTTTGTGTGTTGCATCAAAGGTCTGCCCAGTTCCTTTAACCATAGAATTATCAATTGTTCCTGCCTGAAAGTCAGCTGTGACATGATGCTGCAACTGTAAATCACGATCACTCACAATCACAGGTGCAGCCTGCTCCATTAATGCATTAGCTACCTCCATATGGCCAGCACAATCAATTGATGCTCGATCACAGGAATTTTTTAATGCAATAGTAGCTGTAATACCAATAGCATTTGGTCGACCACTAGTTTGATCATTAGTGACCAATTGTGTACCTACAGGGCCAGCATGTTTTTCAACTTTGTTAACATGACCTACCTCTGCTACTGTTTCATTATTTTTGGTAAGAATTGCTTGAGCAGTTGCTGCTAAAGCACCATCAGTTGCATTTGTCCCAGCGACTTGCTGCAATTGCCCATTTGGTCGATCAAACCATTCCTGAACACCAGGTGCACCAAAATTAGACATTGCATTCAAGCCATTTATTTTTTGTTTTGTATCAGCTTCTCTGATCCCTTGAACAACTGCTGTATTATTTTCTTTGTCAGCTCGATCACCTGTTGTTGATACCCAATTTTTCCCTAAGTGTTTCTTATACCTAAATTCTCTTTTTCAAATAGCATATTGGCGTATATATAAGCACATCCAAGAGTTTTGACATTTTTGTGATGATTTTAAAACCAATTTGTCGCCTATTTTCACACAATAAAATCCAATATTTATTTTCAAAATTATTATTTTTGGTGAATAATTCATTTTATTTTCACATCTATAGCCAAATATAATTAATGTAATTTTTGCATATTTTTACAATTTTATTTGGTGTTTTAAAAGCTAATTTGCATATAATTGGAATTATAGTCTATCTTGTAATTTATAGCGTTTTATGTTTATAAAATTAATTCCAGTATTTTTTAAATTAATGCTTATGTAATATTTATTTACCAAGTATTCTTAATTTTCCTTTTAAAATTGTATTACTATTTTTATAAAAATTAAAGGGGAAAATTAGCTATTTATGATTTAGCCTCAATACCTTTCAATTATAACCAATTTTTAGCATCCCAATTTAATCTCTATTCAGCCTCAATTGGAGCCCAAATTACCCCAGCCTAGTTACCTAATCTACCGGACCCAGTACCCGTTAAACCAAACCCGCCCGTTCTTTTTTTAAAAAAAACCTGTGCCGTTGATCGTTTTGATCAACGGCCCAGACCTCCCCTTTCCCTTTTTAATTCCAAACGACTTCTTGCCCTACCCCATTTCTTACCAGACGGCGCCCTTTGATTCCTTTCTTCTCTCAACTCTCTCTCAACTCACCTCAAACCCTAGCCGCCGCCTCTCATCTAAGCCCTAAACTATGGCTTCTCAGGCACATCGGAAGCCTATCTAGCCTCTCATGGCTTCTGTGTGCTCACTTCTAAAGGTCCAACGATCAGATCTTGAAGGGTTTCGACCAAGCCTTTGTTCGATGACTGTTCTCCAGTCGTCTTCAACCCTTTTCCGGCCAGCCATGGCTATTCGAACTCGATCTTTGACTTCTCTACTCAGATCAATAGTTTCCAAAGCCTATCTCGTCTATTGGGTTTCTTGCAAAACCCTAATCTCTGAGGTTCCTTCGATTTATTTTAGATATGTTCTAGATCTATGTGTGAATGAACCTTCTATACACTTTTCTCAATGATTCTTTAATGTTTGCTTTCACAAACTCTTATTTCCTCAACTAGGGTTTCATGTTATTTTATCTCGTGCATCTCTTCTCCGAATCTCGACAGGTTTTTATTGTGTGTGTTTGTATTATCTTCTATCTGAATTCGCATGCTGAAAACCCTAATTTTCTTGGTGATTTTGTTTGAGTTTCCTGGTCTTCGTGTTAATAGTTGTTTGATTCACTTTATTTTTATCTGAGTAGCATGTTAAAAACCCTAATTTTGGGATCTTGTTTGAGTTTCAATGTGTTATTCATCTGATTTAGCATGAGTGAAAACCCTAATTTTGGGGTTTATCCGGGATTCTAAACCTGTTTTGTTTGTTTGATTGCTCATCTCCTCTAAACTCGTTTGATATTCGAAAACCCTAGTTCCTTTGGGGACTATTCAATCTCTTTTTGTTTGTGCAACTCGTTTGTTGAAATTATAGTGTGCTTCCATTATCTTGACTATTTTTTGGTTTTGAGTTCTTTGCATGCTTCTGATCTTCTTCTCTCTTGTTAAACACTGAAACTTGACTA
Organism: Nicotiana glauca; assembly: GCA_026770625.1. Taxonomy (NCBI): domain Eukaryota; kingdom Viridiplantae; phylum Streptophyta; class Magnoliopsida; order Solanales; family Solanaceae; genus Nicotiana; species Nicotiana glauca. The sequence goes on along the minus strand of MU716711.1, from coordinate 45,496 downwards.
TCATGCTTCGAATTTTTCCTTTTAAGTTACGACTATATGCTGTTATTTTTCCATAACTTGGCTTCACATGTCTATCACTTGTGTATGCATTTATATATACTGAGTTCCTTCTGTGATTGATTCTCAAACTCAAGATTAATTTTTAAAACTTTTTCTTTGTGAAATTCTGATTTTACTTGCCTGTTAAGGGGTAATTGATTCTTTTCCTTTGATTGGCCTCCCTGAATCTTTCCAAAAATAATTTTACACCTTGTACTTAGACTTAATTGCTCATTATATTACCTTACTGCTTCTTTTATGGCAACATCCTTTCTATTTACAAGGTTTATTCTCCCTTTCTTTATTTAAAACCTGTTAGCATCCGTTTGAATAAAAATCCCCTGATTGAAGGGGAATCTTATACTAATTTGATTCTGATTTGTACCCATGCCATATTTGTGTTAGACTTGTACTTGTTACCTTATTTCTCTACATGTTTTAAAAATTATAAATACTCTCCTCCCTTATCTTTGCACACAAGAACACAGAAAGCAATCTGAGTTCAAAAATCACTATCACTTAAAACTATCTCTCTTTCTGATACTTGTGCTGCTGTGGACTTTGCTTACTCTACTTTCTTCTGCATTTTTTCTGCTTCTCTACTGGTATGTCCCAGTTAATTTACATGTCTCAACAACAATGTGTTTTACTTCTACCTACTTCTGCCCAATTCTTTTAGATGCCATTCATTTCTAGCATGCTGGAATATGTTTCCCCTTCCCTTTTTAGTTTAGTGTTTAAATTACATATGCATCCTATCAGTTGCTTATCATGTATTTGATACTTTATGAATTCCAAACCATCATATCCCCTTTGTATGCTTTAAGTTATGGTTCAAAAAACATGGCAATGCCTGAAATCATTTTCCATGGCTATAAACTGGATCCTTTGGGGTTCTAAGCTTGCCAATTTCCCATCCCCATTCCCTATTGTGTGTATGCTGAGTAATAGCCTTGGCCTGGCAGTATTCCTAATTACTGTTCAGGCTATGTCTTGACCTCTAAATAGGTCTGTACTCCTTAAATGTTTGATCATAGGTTCGTCAAGGGTGTGCCAGTCTTATTGTGGCTAGGCATGACTACCAACCAGCCTGGGTAGTCCCCCTACCCTTTTCTATTTCACTTACACTCAACTCTTAGAACTTAAGTTCTGCCCCTATTGTGTGAGACTTGCCTTGGGACCCTGGAGCTCCCTCTCAACTTGGACACATAAGGGCTGGCCGTTCTACACTGCACAACTTAATTTCTGTTCAACATCTTGGGTGTATGCACTACCTGGGGTTCCTGAAATCCCTTTGATCTCTGAAACACCTTAGATAAGAGAAGGCTTGGAAATTTGGATCTCGGAAGTGGCTCAATCTCATATTAATAGGCATTAAGTGTAAATTAGGCTGCTCGGATGCAACTAATGATTTCTAATGTATTTTTTCGATCTTATTTCTTTTGGGCTGTAATAACTTGTATAAACTCGGGGAACTTGGTAAAAAGGGGAATGGGATTTAATTTTACGCATCAAGGGTAGAAATCCTGCCCATAGGAGTTTGTTATGATTTCAACAATTTCACACCTAGAAATCCTGCCTGTTTGTTATGACTTCAGCAATTTCACACCTAGAAATCCTACTAATAGGAGTTTGTTATGATTTCAGCAATTTCACACTTAGAAATCATGCCTATAGGTTTTAATTCTCATCTCTACATATCAACTTAGAAATCATGCCTATAGGTTTTAATTCTCATCTCTGCAAGTCCACCTAGAAATCATGCTCATAGGTTTAATCTTTAATTTCTGCAAACACGCATAGATATCCTGCCTATAGTTTAACTTCTAATTGTTCCGCAATTTTATATTAACATGGTCAACCAAACTGCTGCATTCTGCAAACGTCATTAGGCAAACTATTTGTAGGTTTAAATAATGAAAACTGCATAGATAGATGCCATGCTCATAGGATTTTGTTAATTTCCAAAAGGTGTCCAGATCATTATTCATATAGAAAGCATGCCTATGGGAAATTTCGAATCTAAATCTGAGTAATATCAACTGTTAAACTTGTAATGCCCTGTTAAAATCAGCAACCCCTATTAGTTTGAACATTTGTATCTAAAATCAGTATATGTCACGTCTAGTTCTAATTAACACCTAAGTCAATCAGATCAGTTTCAAACAACTGCATTCGAGTATGCCTAATGTAGACTTTTCGCCTAAAAATATGCGTTGAATCAGTCCACTCGTCGCTTTATTTAAATAAGACTGAAATCAGTACGTGTAAGACATGCTAAACTCTATAATTTTTGATAATTTATGAAGGCATACTTGAGCCCTTATTGCTTGTCTATTTCCCCCTTCTATTTGCAATTACTTGTTTTTGTTGACGCCTGAGCATTTTATCCTTTGAAACTTCTGAAGCCCCAAACCTCTTTCCCTTTAGGATTACTAGTCCATTTGCCTCCAGGACTAATAGGATTGGGACGGTTAGTAGCATTCAATAAATAAACGATGTCATTCCGCGTTTTAATATCTTAACGGGGTGGGAAGCGTAGACATGGAGATGATGATTACACGATAACACTATGCGTACTATTCGGTAACAGTGTTGTGCGAATGATCCATGTAATGTATAAACCTAGGACCCCCTCCCTCGTTATTAGTTTAATAATCTTAAGATATTTAAATTCTTTTTCAGCTTCTATTTCTTATACGTCTTTCAAGTTGCTTGCACCAATTGTTTGACCCCTTCCCCTTACTTGCGTATCTCTTCAATCACAAAACTATTTCCGTTCTGAATTTTGGCCTTTCTTTTAACCCCATTTATGTTTCTTGTTTGAATACTTGCTTGTTTATTCGTGTTTTACATTTAAATTCACAATTGTAGCATGGTCGGGAACCACACTAGTGGATCTTGAGGGGTGTCTAACACCTTCCCCTCGAGATAATTTCAAGCCCTTACCCAAAACTCTGGTCTGCATCTTTAATTCTTCTAAAAGTGTCCTAATGCACTATAATCATTAGGTGGCGACTCTCCAAACTCAAAACCCCAATTCCCAAACGGGATAAGAGTTGTCTTCCCGAATGTTGTGCACCCAATTCCTCTTTAGGAAAAAGGGGGCGTCGACACCCGTCTCACCCATTGTGAAATCTGTTTCAACAGTAGGCATTGCAGTAGTAAAGACAACTTTTGCATTTGAATTCCTTAGCATCTGTTCTGCATATTGATCAGCCTTTTGAAGTATTTGTACAATATGTGTAGCATCTGTAGGATTGTTGTGTTCTCCAGTACTTTGATCACTATCATTGAAGGCCCTATTCTCACTCAATAAATGGCGCAAATCTTCCTTGTATTTTGCAACAGCTCGTTGTTGTTGCGTGCTGTTAACTTCTTCAATCTGAGCTCCTGCATCATAATTCCTTTTTTGAAGTCATCTACATGTAATTTCATTGTGTCCTTGATGCTTACAACAATTACAATATAAAGGTAAATTGTCGTAGACAATCTCTTGCAAAACCTACATTACTTTTCAGTAATTTTATCGATGCTTTGCAATCTTACACGATTTGGATGCTTGTCGAGCAAATCTAATATCACATTCACCTGAGATGTGCTAGGTCTTGACTTTGTTTGCGTTGATCTATCAATAGTGATGGGTTTTCCAGCTGCCGATGCAATCGATAATAAAGAAGACATTGCAAACAACTCACGTGATAAATTTGGCAGTGATATCTTTGTTGTCTCTTATTTTGGATTAAAACCAATTGTCCAATGGATAACAATAGCCTTTGGTTTGTTTTCCCTAATCAGCCTTACTGATCTAATTTTTTTTCCTTATTCTTCGTTGACGAACTGTTTGAACTACACTCCTTATTTAAAGGAGTCTAGTTGTCTTAATTGACACTAAGTGATTGATATTTCCATGTTTGTACACTCTTTGCCTATGTACTGCATGTTTTCAAAACTATATAAACACATGTCTTCCCTCTTTGCAAAGACATTGAGATTCACACGAACAAAAAAAACACATCCAATTTCATACTTTCTTGCACTACTGCTTTGAAATCAGCATTCTGCTTTGCTTGAGATCTTTTGGAATCACTTTGTTTGCAACTTGGCTCTCTCAAGACTATTGCTTTCTTACTTATTTTCCTTTGAAACTGGTATGTTTTTCATTTAGTTTTCTGCATCATCCCTATGTTTTTACTTTACAGCATCAGGCTTCTTGTTTACTTTATTGCTTATATACTGTAATTTGTGATTCATATCTCCTTTCTTTGCTCATGTTTCTGTTGTGAATCCCCTACCCCTATTCCATTCTATGTGCTGAGTTAAGCTCTTGGCCTGACAGTATCTTCATTATTATCCAGGCCTTGGCTTGATCCACAATGGATCCTAACTCTCAATGCTTGAATAGCAGGCTGGTCAGGGGTGTGGCAGCATCCCAATTGCTTGGCATGACCATTAGCTTGTCTTATCTCTCCCTGATCCCTTTTCCCTCTATGCACTGACACCTATTCCAAGAATCCTAATTTCTACCCCTCTCATATGAGCCCTATTTTGGGACCTCGAGTTCCCTCTAAACTTGGACATCTGAGAGCTCGCCTTTGCACACTGCAGTATGCTTTGAGTCTGAAATGTTTTGGGGTGTAAGAACTGTCCCGAGTCCCTTTGAGGCTCTTGGAAACTCTGACACACCATAAACATGGGAAGGTCTTGTGGAAATTTGATCCTGGAAGTTGGTTTCTCTCATATTGTTGGACTTCGAGTCTAAATTAGGCTGTTTGGATGTAGCAGGAACTTCTGATGTAATTTTATTATTATTATATTTTTTATTCAATTCGGACTATAATAATTTTTAATGACTTCTGGGGTTTTAGTGGAAAAAGGGATGGGATGAAAGGGGTAGAAAATCATGCCTATTGGTTATTTATAAATTCTGCACTTTGCATCTTAGAAATCATGCCTATAGATTATTTACAAATTCTGCACTTTGCATCCTAGAAATTATGCCTATAGGTTATCTACAAATTCTGCACTTTGCATCTTAGAAATTATTCCTATAGGTTACTTATTAATTCTTTACTTCTGCATTTGCTGCATATAGAAATCATGATCTTCGGTTTCTTTTCTACATTTCTGCATATACGTGTCATTAGGCAAATAATCATAAGTCTAATATTAATCAACTTCATTCTAGATACCATGCCTATAGGACTTTTGCATCTATGTAATCGATAACACTTAGACAACTTGCCTATAGGAATAATCAATCGAATCAGCCTCGTCTATTTCATCTATACGCCTAAAACCAGTCATAAGGTCGTTTAAAATCGGCATAACATTGTTTATAGAACCAACAACCCTTTCCTTAAAATCAATATGCTCTATTAGATATCATGCTTATAAGTCTCACTTAGGCAAACCATTATGTAATTAATCAATTGTGTCAGTTCTTGATAAACTACATTTAGACAAGGCTAATTTGGACTCCTCATATGAGAAATATGTGATAAATCAGCCTGTCCTAACGCTTTTAAATTTAATTCAGACCATAATCAGCATTTGAAGTCATTCTACATATTTGCCTTTGAGTGAGGAGGCCTATTTGAGCCTTAACTACTGTTTGTTTCTCCTCTATTTGATTATGTGTTTTGTTTGTCGCCTAGACTGTTTGTCCTTTCGAAACTCTGAAAATCCCCAACTCCCCTCCCTTTAGGATTAGTAGTCTCACTGCCTCCAAGACTGATAGGGGCGGGTAATAGCATGCAATGAGTAAGATACCATTCCGCGCTTTAATACCTTAACATGGTGGGAATTGTAGATACGGATATGATGACCACGCGATAATACCACGTGTATCAACGGTTACAGGGTATTGTGTGGGGTGATCCATATTATTTATAAACCTAGGACTCCTCCCTCTTTATTTGTTTACTTTCTTTTCTTTTCGGAACTGTTTTAAGAGCTGTTAATTTTTAGTTTTTTATTTTTAAAAAAAACTTCGTCTTTTACATCAATCACTCTTTTAGTTATTTAATTTCCAGCATTGTTTCATCTCCAAACTTCTGTGCCCTCTTTATTCCTTTGTTTGACTATGTGTACCAATTATTTGAGCCTCCTTTTCCTGCGCTTGTATAGGAAATCGCCTATTCCCAAATTTCAGCAAGCCTTTAACCTTTTTTTCGGTCATTATGTGTTTGATTGTTTACTTGTTGTATTTAAGTCACTATTATAGCATGGCCGGGAACCACACTAGTGGATCTTGGGGGTGCCTAACACCTTCCCCCCGAGATAATTTCAAGCCCTTACCCATTTTCTAGTTGTTCTTTTCTTTTAATTTCTTAGTGTCCTAATGCACTTAATCATTAGGTGGCGACTCTTCTAAATCTCAAAAAACCCAAATTCCCAAAAGGAATAGAGTTGTCCTCCCAAATATCGTAAACCCGATTTCGCCTTAGAGAAAAATGGGGCATCGACATGTTGTACCTCATTATTCCGAAAGAAAACGACTTTGAAACATCAAATAAGAGCACAATACAACCCGAAATATACTCGAGGTCCCCGGGACCCCATCCAATCACACAACTCAGTCCCATAACATAACACAGACCAGCTTGAAGCCTCAAATAACGTCAAATAATGCTAAAACAATGAATTGCAATTCGATTCAACCTTAATGAACTTTAAAATTTTAAACTTCTACTTTTGATATTTAAACCTATCATATCACGTCCGATTGACCTTAAATTTTGCACACAAGTCATATTCGTCATTACGAACTTACTCCAACTTCCAGAATCCAAATCCGACCCCGATATCCAAATGTTAACTCTTGGTCAAACTTCCCATAAACCTTCAAATTTCTATCTTTAGCTAAACGACTCCAAAATTACCCACGGACCTCCGAATTCACTTCTGATCATGCTCCCATCACTAGAATCACCATACACAGCGATTCCCAGACTAGGAATCTCAAACGGACATCAATAACCCTAAAATTCACTTCAACCCAAACTTATGAAATTCATCCAAAAATACTAACATCCACAATAGGTTCCAAAACTTTTCCGGGTCTTCCAAAACCCGATCTGGACATACGCCCAAGTTCAGAATCATCATACATTCCTGTTGGAACCTTCGAATCCCGACTCCGAGGTCGTTTACTCAAAAATCCAATCTTAATCGATTCTTTCAACTTTAAGCTTTCGAAATGAGAATTGTCTTTCCAAATCAACTTCGAAATTTCTGAAATTCTGTTCCGACCATATGTACAAGTCATAATACCTAAAGTGAAGCTACTCATGGCCTCAAACTATTGAACCACGCACTAGAGCTCAAAATGACCGGTCAGATCATTACACACTCTCCCACTTAAACATACATTCATACTCGAACGTGCTAAGAACTGCACTGAAGTTATGTGAAATTGTTGCTCAACACCCAGTGCACCTACCCGTGCTACCACAACTCTATTAGGCACATTAGGTGTAACAACCCGATCGGTCATTTTTGAAATTTACGCCCCGATCCCCCAATAACTGCTTTCCCTAAGTTCATTTTTGCTATTTTAGTTTGCCGGGACGTTCGATATTAGGATTCAGAGTGTTTTGGGAAACTTAGTCCCTAAATGAGAGTTTAAGAGTTGAAAAATGGCCCGTATTTGGAACAGTATGAAGACGACCTCAGAATGGAAGTCCGATGGTTCCGTTAGCTCGTTAGGTGATTTTGGGGTTGGGAGCATGTTCGAAATGTCATTTGGAGGTCCGTAGCTCATTGAAATGCCGAAGTTTGAATTTTTGAAGTTTCCGGTCCGATAGTGAGTTTTTTATCCGAGGGTTGGATTTGAATTCCAAAAGTTGCTGTAGCTCCATCATGTCATTAAGGATGTGTGTGCAAAATTTCAGGTCATTCGGACGAGGTTTGGTTAGGTTTTTGATTGGAAGCGTATTTGGTTAGAATTTAAAGTTCTTAGGCTTGAATCCTTGATTTAATCAGGTTTCCGGTGTTGTTTGAGGTGTTTTGAGGATTGGTACAAGTTCGAATAGGGTATTGGGTGGTATTGGTGCTTTTGGTTGGGGTCACGGGGGTCCTGGGAAGATTTCAGATGCTCAACGGGTTAGTTTTGGAAGTTAGAAAGAAATTTGCAGCAGGCCTTCTGTTGTTTTCGCTTCTGCGGTTTGGGAACCGCAGAAGCGGCGCCGCATAAGCGGCCTTCGTACCGTAGAAGCGAGTTGGCCCTTTTTCCTCCGAGACCGCAGAAGCAGTTAGCTATCCGCAAAGGCGGAGCCGCATAAGCGGTTATAAGTCCGCAGAAGCGGACTCCGACCATTTAAGTGAAAACCGCAAAAACGGTAGTTTGTCCGCATAAGCGAGACCGCAGAAGCGGTACCTTGACCGCAAAAGCGAAAACCGCTGTCCAGAAATACCAAAACTGAGGGTTAAGTTTCAAAAAGTTGGAAATCCATTTTGAGCTCGGGCAAGGGCGATTCTGAGAGGATTTTGAAGAGGAGATTATTGGGTAACATTTCTATGATCCTTTATAGTTATATTCCATCATTTAGTAGTTAAATTCACCTTCTAAATTCGAATTAAGGATCAAAAATGGAAGAATTTGGGTGAAAGTTCATTGACTAAACTATTGGGTTTTGAGGGGGCATTCGACCTCCGATTTCTGAAATTTTTATATGGTTAGACTCGTGAGAGTACAAGGTTTCTAAAAATATGAAAAAAATTTTGGTTCCGAGACATTGGGCTAAGGGGCATTTTGGTCATTTTACCTATTTTCGCGCCTTAGCTTTAATTTCAATAGTGGAATCAGTTGTTTGCAATATTATTTACGATTTGTAATTGAATTGAATATATTTGGGCCATTTGGAGTCGGATACTCGTGGCAAGGAGATCGTTCCCTAGTTGATTTCGCACCGGTTCGAGGTAAGTGGCTTGCCTAACCTTGTGTGGGGGACTTTGTCCCTTATGATGTGATAATTGGTAATTGAATGCCTTGTACGTAAGGTGACGAGCGCGTACTTGAGCAAATTGTTGAAACCCCAATTTTTACTTAAATACATGATTGGATTCTCTCTCATATTTGCCTTACTTTACTTGCTTTTATAGCCTGTGCTAGCGTAGAAGAGCATGTTTAATTGATCCAAGCTGCCTATTTTGTTTAAATTGTCTTAACTGTGATTACGTGGAGCATGTTAGGCTAGTATTATTTGATGCCTTGTATTGTTGTACTTAAATTTCTGAATAATTCACTGATGTTAATTGCGCTTTTACATTGGGACTACGGATGCGGTTTTCCGGGAGTCCCCCCCTTGTTTGTTTACTTTGGGACTACGGGTTTGATTCCTGGGAGATCCCCCTGGACTTTTATTTTGGGACTACGGGACGGTATCCCAGGAGATCCCCTCTGCACTTTCATTTTGATTATGGGATGGTATCCCGGGAGATTCTTTGATATTGATATGAGATTTGGACTACGGGACGGTATCCCGGGAAGTTCCATTGGACAGTTGAAAAAAGGGCTACAGGACGGTATCTTGGAAGACCCTTGTCGGTATTCTTGTAATTTTGCTGTATTTACTATGTGTTTCTATTTTGTCTTGCAGTACTATATTTCATTGATCTATCTTATCACATCACTGTGTTCATTAGTTTTCATCAGACTTCGATACTGTTAATATCTTGCTATTTTATTATTTTTGTCTCAGTAGCGCCCTGACCTTTCCTCAGCACTACCCAACCGAGGTTAGGCTTGGCACTTACTGAGTACCACTGTGGTGTACTCACGCCTCTTCTGCGCATGTTTTTCATGTGGAGATCCAGGTGCTTCTGAGCAGGCGTACCGCCAGTAACTGTTAGCGAGCGTATTGGGGACTTGAGGTATACATCTGCTACGTTCGCAGATCCTCAAAGTCTCCTTCTCATTTTATCCATAGTTATTAGATGTTATTTCGATCCCTAATTGTATTAGACTATTCTGGTGATTAGAGCAGTGTAAGATTTCTTATAGTTTATGTTGCCCTTGGGTTTCCGGGTCTTGGAGGTTATTTCAGTATTTTGGATTAAAGTATATGTACCAGGCGGCAACTGTATACATTAATCATGTTATTTAGCTTTTGAATATAAATTTCGCAAATATTGTTACTTCCGCAATGTGTTAGGCTTACCTGGTCGTGAAGACAAGGTGCCGTCATGACGTGTTCACAATTGGTGAACTAGGGTCGTGACAAGTTGGTATCAGAGCACTAGGTTCATAGGAGTCACGAGACACAGGCCAGTTTATTAGAGTCTCGGTGATCGGTACGGAGACGTCCGTATTTATCTACGAGAGGCTATGTAACTGTTTGGGAAAAATCTTCATTTCTTTTGAATTCCTTGTCGTGTGATATTTTGACACCAAATCTAAACTTCTGTCTTCTATTCTCTCACAGATGGTGAGGACACGTGCTACACAAGAGGACCAAGCCCCCGTGCCCCCTGCTGCCGCCGTTAGAGGACAGGGCCGGGTTAGAGGTCGAGGATGCGACCGAGGTGCAGCCACAGCACCCGTGCCTGCTGCCGCTGAGTACCACCAGCAGATCCTGTTGGAGCACAGGCACCTGGTACACCTACAATAGTTACTTCTACTCCAGCGCTTGTCACAACTCCTATTTACCGAAGTTTTAATACACCCCGTGAAGGGCGTAATAAAGGAGTTTTTCCACTTTAAGGACAATCAAAACGGGATTCACTTTTTTTATTAAAAGTTCAGAGTCGCCACTTGGGAAATTTATGGTGTCCCAAGTCACCGGTTTGAATCCCGAATCGAGGAAGGGTTTGACTCTGTTAACAGTCCGCGAACCAGAAATCCGGATAAGGAATTCTGTTAACCCGGGAGAAGGTGTTAGGCACTCCCGAATTCTGTGGTTCTAGCACG
>MU716711.1:0-33662 GCA_026770625.1 Nicotiana glauca | reverse complement strand
GTTTTTTGGTATTTTTGAGTTTTGGAAATGATGAATTTTGAAAGTAAAGACTTAGAATTGCAGAAGTGTTTTCAGGAAGATTTCAGATTGCAAAACTTCTTAGATGAGGCATATAGATGCCTATTTATAGAGTTTAAAAGGGAGGGAAATTCAAAGTTTCTTAATTACAAAGTAGTCCCTCTTTTATTTCAATTTTATACTTATTGTTTATTAGTTATTCGATTATTACCCTTTATTTATTAGAAATTATACTAGATACCCATCTAGAATCTTCTAATCCTAATGTAATTCCCCTTTTGCCCCCACTTCTATTCAGCATTCACTGAATTACCCTTTTCTTATGCCCATATACCCTTACCTCCTTAGTGTTATTACCCTTAACCCTTTAATTGTCCCTAAATTACCCCTAAATATGACTTGAATTCACCAACTTACCATACTATCTTTTACCCTTTTACCCCCCTTTAAATTTGATTAATTTTCAGAATTAACTACTAATGAAATGTAATCAGAAACAATCAGCTATAACAAATTAAATCAAATATTCAAACTAATCAATTCAATTCTTAAAACTAACTAATAATAAAATAAAATTATTTCTAGCAACTTTCAGAATCAAAATTTAAGAACTAATAATTAACAGAACCGAAAAATTCCAAAACCAATCAAAAATCTAATCATATTAATTCTATTAAACCATAATTTCTAATCAACTTATTCATCAAAATTTATTTTGATATCAAATCTAACAGTATCAGAACTTAAAAACTAAAACTAAAAGATAAATCCTAACAATCTAATGACAGTCAATAAACAACAAAAAAAGACATATAAAGTATATACATGCAGAGAAACGGAAAAAGAAAAGGGAAAAAAAACTTAGCTTTTCAGACTTTCTACTTCTCTTTTTTTCTTTCTTTTTCTCTTTTTTTTAGTTGAAAATTTTCCAGGATTTCAAGGAACCTTGGATATTATTTTCTTGGTTTTTTAGTTGCCGGCAAATCTTTGAGTTTTGATTTGAACTTTTTCAGTGGATTTTATGGCTTGGGAATTTCAGAATGGGGATAAGGACGTAAAGGGGAATCTCTGGTATGATTTTGAAGCAATTTGGGTGAAGTAGTGTTCGCCGGAATTAGGGTTCCGGCGACACTCTTTTGATTATTCGAGGTGATCCAGTAAGATTCGAGGGAAGGGGGATACAGGAGTGTGATCAGGAGATTATGGTGGTTCTAGGGTGTTAATGGTGGGCTGGTTGGCTTAAGTGTCGTCTCCAGCCGGTAGGATTCCGGCAGGATCTATTAAGAGAAAAAGAGGGCGGCGGAGAGATAAGGAAGAAGAAGAAATGAAATCGATTAAGGTTGTATGTATATTTGTTATATTAAAAGACCACTGATGGTCTATGGCCGTTAGATTAAATGGATCAACGGCTCAGATCTTTTGAGCCCCTAAACGACATCGTCTAACTTTAATGAACATGCAACCTCGTCCGTTAGATCAATCAAATGAACGGCTCAGATTGTAGCTTCCATACGCCGTCATTTTATTTAATTAGTGGTCTGTGTTATGTGACCGTTGGATCAATTGTTTCAACGGTCCAGATCAGATGTAATTAAACGGGATCGTTTAGACCTCCTGGGCAAACCGGGTAAATTTCTTTTTGGGCCTGGAGATTTTCTGATTTTTGGCTAATAACTGATCCAATTTTTAGCCCAAATCCTATTGTTTTTGTATTTTTGTATTACACTTTCTTTTCTATTTTTGTATTGATTTTCTGATTTTATTAAGTTGTTAAACCAATTAATTTCTAGAATTTAATCAACATCTATTTCCAATTAAAAACTAAAATGCTATTTTTGATTTTCCATTAATTTGTTCCTAAAATGAATTCATACCAAAATTGTAAAATTAAAAATCCTAATGCATATGCATATTTTGTATTTTTTTAATATAAATTATTATGTAACTAATTAACACAAAAATACCACAAATATCAATCAAAAATTGAAAAATTATTTTGTTTGGATTTTTAGGAATAATTTGCTTAGGGCAAAAATCACATGCTCATAGCTGCCCCTCTTTGTCCGGAAACACGAAGAGTTTTCGTGCAAAGACAAGTGAGCGGTAATGAGGAATTTTTTCCCATTTGCATATTCCGTGTGAAGCCCTTTTGAAAAACTTGAATGCGCCTTGTTTCGGAGGTTGCCTACATATCCTGGGCTAAACAGGAATCAGGTCAGTGTAGTTCAGGAGTGTCTGGTAGCTGGGATTACTAGGAAGCTGTGATTTCACTGCTGTTGCTGTTGTTACTGTTTGCTGACCCCCTTGTTACATAAAAAGAAGCTACCCTAAGCTATGCTTTATGATTTACAAAAGTCCTATCTATGCCTGGTATCTTGTGCATATTTTTTTAAAAACAAAATCATAAGGTGTTGGCTAAGACCTTAAAATATAATATGTGAATTGAGACTTATAACTTGTGTTTTGGCCTTTGATTCGTTGATGTGATATTACTGTATGTGTTTGGAGAGTTTGGATGGGTCGAAGTAGTATTTATTGACTTGTTGATGTGGTTGGATGGCGTCCCGCATGGCTCGGGTGAGTTTTAGACCATCTAGAATATTATTTGAAGTTTTAGACTTTTGCTGGTGTCCGGTTCTTCATTGCGATCGTGGAGGTAGCATTACGGTTGCAGAGTGTATTTTGGAGCTGGGTGAGGGTGGGAGATTGTTCTTCGCATTCGTGACAGTGCAGTCGCGTTCGCGATAGTGTGACATATTAGCCTTCACGTTCGCAAGTTGGTGGTCATGTTCGTGTTGCAGTGAGGCAGGCTGGGGGTTGGCTGGAGCTTGACTTTCGCAATCACAGGTAGTGGCTCGCATTGGCATACACCTGGGGAGACTATGCATCGCGTTCGTGAAGGTGAAGCGGCATTCGCGAAGGGTTATGTTTGAGCTATTTCATTTTGTTCTTTACGAACACGAGACACGTGTCACGTACGTTAAGGGTAGTGTTGGACAGGCTAGATGATGTTCTAATTTCGGAATTTAGCCCATTCTCTCATATTTGTAACCCTAAACTTGGTGAGGGCAATTTTTGAAGGAGACTTTCATACAAGACTTTGGGAAAGTGAGTTTTACTTATTTTTCGTATTATTTTAATAATCTACATGGACCATTAATACTTACAACATGTAATTTTGAGAAAAAATTGAGGGTTTTTCCTATATTAAAATTGAGTATTTGAAGGTTGATTAGGACTTTATTTTGAAATCTAATTATATATTTGGGCTCGTGGAATTATGTGTAATCGGGATCTAACCCTTGACTCGATTTTTGACCATGTGAGCCTTAGTTGTCTTTTGTTGAATTTTAGGAATTTTATTAAATATTGGAGCTTTATTATTTGAAATTGATTCGTATGACTTTGTTTGATGTTATTGAGTTATTTTTTGCTAGATTGAGCTGGTCAGAGGTAGTTTTTAAAGGAAAAGCAATTTTAGAGGGTTGATTGGCCCATTTGAGGTAAGTATATTGCTTAATCTAATATGAGAGAATAAAATTTTGGATTCGACTTTATTTGTCTAATTATAATATATGTAGAATGATGTATATGCGAGATCACAAGCATATATGTGGGGTGTAATGTATGAGAAATGACTGGATTAGACTCTTGGCTTCTACTATGACTTAATTTGATTGTGTGCTCTCTATGATAAATATGTAATCGTTTATATGACTATGTGAGCTTATCTTTCAATCTAGACACCATGTTTTAGGATTATTATCTCTTAATTTGTCAAGACGGACATTTGTGGAATCATCGCTAAATTGATTTAATGAACCGATTGGTCATTTTGAGTACTAGCCGTTATTTTCATGTTTTGAGACTTCTCATAGCTTCACTAGATGTGAGTGGTCTTTGTTTTATTCCATAAAGTTTTCTGTGAAATTTTAAACAAAATATTTTTTGCTTCAAAAATAACTTCAGTTAACCATAGTCAATGTTCTTGGTAAATGACCTCGGATCGTTATTTTGATGATTCTAGTAGATTTATATGATATTTTTGGACTTATGCGCGCGTTTGGTTGGGGTTCGATGTGACCCGAGCATGTTTCGGCGTACTATGTGAAAAATTGTGAAAAAAATATGATTTTCCAAGTTGAAATCTTGTGTTTTGAAGATCGATTCTTGTTATCTGATGTTATTTTGATGATTTGAGGTAGCGAGCAAGTTTATATGATGTTATTACACTTATGTTCATGTTCAATTTTGAGCCCAAAGGGCTCATGTGAGTTTTGGATTTTTTTAGACCATTTTTAGACTTAGAGAACTGCTTGCTTTCTTCTGGTGCACAGTAATTCGCGATCGCGAAGGAAAATTTTAGGTTCGGGTTTGTTACTCTTTGCCCATGCAAAGTATTAGGGGGATTACCTTCGCGAACATGGAGGACCACTAGCAAACGCAAATCTTTGGGGATAATTATGGGGATGGAAGGGGTCTTCATCACGGACACAGACACAAGAACGCAAATGTGAAGACTTGGCTGAGGAATAGCCTTTGTGAACGTGATGTGGACTTCACTAACATGAAGGACATTGGGCCTGAGTGATTCGCAAACACGTCAGGTGATTCGCGGACGCGAAGAACACATGACGCCCAATTAAATGAAATTTAAAATCTACACATTTTTGAAAGCTAAAGCTCGGCCTAGAGAGGATTTTGAAGAGATTTTCATCCCTACATCATTGGTTAGTGATTCTTAACTAGTTTTGTTATATTTCCTTAAACACTTATTAATATTTAACCTTTAGTCTATGAATTTCGTGGTATAAGTTAGAGGTTTTGAGTAGAATTTAAGAATATTGTAAAATTGAGATTTAAACTTCAAATTTAGAAAGAACTTCGAAACGAATCACATAACTGAGCTCAAGGTGAATGGGCAATCGTGTTTTAGTCTGAATATCGAATTTTTACCAAGCGGTCCCAGGGTTAACGTTTGTTGACTTTTTCCAGTTTTATTAAAGATTAAATCTTTTTCACTCGTGGGTAGTTTCTAAAGCTTATTTTGAATTGTTTAAACAATATATGGCTAGATTTGATTGGTTTGGAGGCTTCTTCTAAAGAAAAAGCCTTTTGTTGACTATTGATTTGGTTGCGAGAAGAGGTAAGTGTCGTGTTTAATCTTGACTTGAGGGAATTAGGACTTGATTTGTTTATTTTCTACTTTATTTATGTCTGGAAATAACATATATGCAAGTTGACGAATGTTTATATACGTGGTCATGGGTGTTTATTTATTTTCTTCAATTATTTCATGCCTTTATTTAATCCATGTTAATATGTGTTAATGATTGTTACTTGCCTTACTTGTTAAATTCATGCCTTTATCGTGACTTGCATTTATTTGCTAATTGCTTTCATGTATTTGTGTCTTTATTTATTGACGGCCTTTACTTTTCTTATGACATCGTGTGTTGTTATAGCTATTTTTATCAGTCTTATGTCTTTAATTATATAATTCTCTTATAGCATTTTATTTTGAGGTATGCCGTAGTGGATAGTAGTTATTATGTGGAATCAGATTACACGTTGCAACGGATATTGGTATTATTGTGTGGGTTCGGGATGAATGCCGGAATGGATATTAGTGAAATATTATTTGGGATCGGGTTACGTACCGCAACAGATATTGGTATTTCTGTTTGGGATCGGGTTGCATATCGCAATGGTGTATGCGTGTGTGTGTGTGTATGAATCGGGTTATGCATCATAATAGAGAAGGCATATTGCTGGTTCAGTATCTGTGTTATATTTAGGAAATTGAGCTTTGTTGTTATTTTACGGCCCTCTATTATGTATTTTTGGTTCCAGCTTTGATGTTATACTTGTATTTCTCTATCTTGTTGCTATTTCATTTATACCCATACACTTTTATAGTGAGTGCCTTGTTATAGCTTCATCAGTACATCGTCAAGGTTAGGCTCAATATTTAGGGACTATATGGAGTCGGTTGTTCTCATACTACACTTCTGCACTTCTTTTGTACATTCTGGTGTTGGTCCCAACAGTATTTAGTGGAGCCTCACTCAAATTAGTTTATCACAGAGACTTGAGGTAGTGTTGCAGGATGTTCACAAACTATGAAATCCCCTTCTTATTTCTTTCATCGTTATTTCATTCAGACAGTTTACTTTGTTTCAGACCTTGATTGTAGTATTATGTATAAATAGCTCACGTATTGATGACACAAGATTTTTTGAGTTTGGCATGACTGTGTATTGGGATTTATTATTGTAACGACTCGGCCGATTATTTTGATCTCTAGTGCACCATTTGGCTATTTGAGGTCATGGATAGCCCTTAAGCCATTATGACTTATATGCATGGTTGGAATTGAATTTCGGGAAGTTCGGAGTTGATTTGGAAAGAAAATTTTAATTTCGGAAGTTTAAAGAAGGAGGAATTAACTAATATTTGACTTTTGAGTAAATGACCTCAGAATCGGGGTTTGAAGGTTCCAACAGGTTTGTATGATGATTTTGGACTTAGACGTTTGTCTGGATCAGGTTTTGGATGATCCTGGAGCATTTCAGCACCTATTTTGGAAAGTTGGTATTTTGGAATGATTTCATAAGTTTGGGTTGAAGTGGATTTTGATGTTATCGATGTCTGTTTGGGATTTCGAGCCTAGGAATAGCTCTGTATACTCATTCGAGTTTTAGGAGCGCTTCCGGATGTGGATTTAGAGGTCCATAGGTCATTTGGAGAAAGTTGAAAATTCAAGGTTTTTGGGAAGTTTGACCGGGAGTGGACTTTTTGATATCTGGGTCAGATTCCGATTCCCGATTCTGGTAATTGGAATTGGTACGTAGTATCAATTATTACTTGCGTACAAAATTTGAAGTCATTACAGATTGATTTGATATGGTTCGGCAAATATTATAGAATACGGAAATTTAATAACTCATAATATGGTTCGAGGTGCGATTCGTAGTATCGGCGTTATTTGATGTGATTTGAGACCTCGAATAAGTTTGTATCATATTTTTGGACTTCTTTGTATGACTTTATGGGTTTCTGATGGGCTTGAGTATATTTTGGATTATTGATTGAGAGACTTGTAAAGTTAAGAAATTTGAAGTTTGACCATGGTCAATATCGGCTCAATACGACATCTTTTTAGTATTTTGAGTGTGCGAGCAGGTCCTTCGTGTGTTTTATGATTGAAATTCATATATGGTTTGTTCCCGGGAGGTTCTGGATGAGTTTTGGGTTGGTTTCAAATCATTTCGGAGAAGTTTGGGTTTGCTGGTTCGGGTGAATTACTGTTCTTTCGCAATTGCGAACACTATTCATTCGCACTTGCAAACACTATTCATCACAATTGCGACCACTGTTCATTCCCAAATACGAACTTTTTGTACGCAAATGTGAACCTAGGCAGATTGTTTTAAATTAGGATTTTGCTCATTTCTCTCTTGGTTTGGGCAATTTTTGGAGAGCTTCAAGGGGAGATTTCATCATCTATTGCAAGGTAAGTAATTCATGCATATTATTATCGGTCTACATGGATTATAAAGGATTTAACCATGGAAATTAGTAGAAATTGTGAGATTTTAAGAAAAACCTAAAAAATTGGTATTTTATGACTTTTACCAGGAAATTGGACATGGAATTAGGAAGACATTATATATTTGAGTTCATGGTAGTACATGTAAAGTTTATCCTTGAAAAGTTTCGGAATCCGGGCACGTGGACCTGATGGTTGACTTTATTGACTTTTCGAGCGGAGTTGGAAATCTTTTAAATTGATTGACTTTTCAATCGATAGTCTTATTCTTTCACCTTGTGATATTCCCATGGCCTGCTATTCACAAGGTGTGTTTGATATTCCCATCTTAGAGTATTAAGTAGGAAATTCGCACATATGGTACACACGATTTGATAGGGCCTCAAACTAGGCCACATTGTCAAGAATTCTCTCTGTACTAGTGCTCTTACTTGTTGTAGTATTAGCCCTCTGTCTAGCTGTAGTTTATCTGATTGAAAGTATTTCCATATCATTAGCAAACATAAGTCATGGCTCGAACTCTTATGACTAAACTCTATAGCACGATTTGGATTTGAAAGAAGGGTGACAAACTCTTAAATGCCTTGTAGATTCTGGTTTATATAATGAGGTGCACATCACATCTATAAATAATGTTCTACTAGATACGGCTTGTAGACTCCCTAGGATAGAACTGCTCTGATACCAAGTTTGTCACGCCCCAAACTTTAAGAGGTGTGGCCGGCACACGATGCCATACTCTGCCCCGAGCGTACCACTTTGTGACTGTGAACTCTGGAGGGTAACACTTAACTTAGGCCGATGAGACCATATTTTGAATCATTTGAAAATATTGTCTCTTTCATTTGAGGGGTAAACATACCCAAAAACTAATTATATAATTGGGCAGGATGACGAAGACATCATGAACATCTACCGATATACAAAATATACATGACTCATCTGAAAGCCTCTAGAGATGACTGCATCATGGTCGGGATAGGGCCTCGACCTACCCATCTACCTGTATAAGATAATGGAATCCAATTTCTTGACCTGGGAACTCCGGGAAAGTGGAGCTTATCAACCAATATGATGTTCTCTATCTACTAGGAAGGTCTATCCAGTTGTCTATCAGGACCTACACACATGAAATACATTAGTACGAAATACTGTATCAAGTATGTAAGGCAACAGAATAACTGAAAGCTGAAACTGAACTGATAATATAATAACTAAAAGTAAACGAGAGTCAAAGATGATCTGAAGATATGCTTACCTGCTGATATTGACTTAACTCTCTCAATATACTAAGTAAAAGAGCTCTCTGACCCTATAAGGCTCAGTACGTATAACTGCTCTGTCGTAGTAGGCTCGCTCATATGCGTTTGGCTATACTAGGTTCTTTATCTCGGCCATTTTGGGTTCTTTAATAGGCGCTCGGCCACAGTAGACTTGATATATAACTTACCATCTCATTAGAGGTCTCCCAATTGGGGCATGCCTACGGATTATACCTCAATGGTGGTGAAAATAATGTATTACTACCCAATAGGGGCTTGCCAGCAATTATAGCCCGATGGTGGTAAAAATATATGTAATTTTTTTTTGTGTGTGTTTGTGTATATATATATATATATATATATATATATATATATATATAGAGAGAGAGAGAGAGACTGCTCTTTTGGCTGGAAGAAGACAATATTCAATTAAATATAAAGTCCCGATAAGGGAGAATGTTGTAAGGGACTAGGATAATGTACATAAATTCGAGAGAATGAATTTCTCTTTATTCCTCGTTATCAAACACATGTAGTTATAAGGTCATGCCAAAATGAAGAAAGGGTTTAGCCTTAACATACCTTATCACAATTTTTCCAATAACCCTATTAAACTTATTATGTTCCACCTTGATCTACAAAAACAATAACAAGAGTATCATCAAGTTATGGAAGGTACAACTATCACACCATGAAGGACAAACTTATTTTATAATAAAATGGGCAACATCTACCCAATAATCGTTACTTCCTCCCAATTCGACATAAGACCAACAACAACAAGAACACAATAATAATAATATGTATGCATCCTTTTCCAACATTATATCCGTCACAAAATACCACAAAATAACCCACACACCCTAATCAGTTCATACACAAATGACAACCCTAGTAGTGTTAAACAACACAAAAGTGTAACAACAAACGACCAGCCAACCTCCCTGCCATTAGGTGGTGTTTTAACACACCCTTTGTCCTCCCAAACACCATAAAAAATAGTGGCAAAAACAACCCATGTAGTCCCATAAGTTCAGCAACTCAAAACTTATTTTTTTCAGTTTACTAAAACATGTTTCGACATATCTTTTCTTTCCAATTGAGAAACACAAACAACAATACATAATAATCTTATCCTATAAACCAGACATGAATTAAACTTAAAAATAATTTCATAATCAGGCAATAATGATGGAACAACAAATAGCATACCACTCTTTCGAAACACACTAGGTCTAGTATATACGATCGAGTTACAACTCGTACAAGCATAGATTATGGAAAGAGAAGCATAACCTTACCTTGGACTGAGTAGAACCCACGAAACCTAGTCCTTAATTATAAAAAAAGTCAGTCCCCCAACACAGCTACAAGAAGGAGAAAGAGAAACTAGCAAGTTGTCTGGGGTTTTCGACACTAAAATCACATCATAACAGCCGAAATAACCTAGGGGTTATGTGGGATTTTTGGGGAGGAGTTTCGGGGGTTCAATATGGTTCTTGATACGAAAGATGGGTGAAATAAATGAGTTGATAAGCCCTTAAAAGTCCCCTATTAGACGACTTTGGTGCTTTTAATTGAGGCCTCTCTTTTTGGCAAGTAGGTGATGCACCCACTTGTCACCTATCAGTCTGCGCAACCTCGTAAAAATACAAATATCTCTACTCCAATATTTTATCAATGAAAGGTTCAATCCATTGAAACTATACTTACAGATCTTCTAATTGGTAGGTAGATCATCCCATAATTCCAAGTACATTGGGAGAAATTCTCAGCTATATTTTACCTTATGTTCAGCATATTTATAAGTGTAGCTTGAGATTATCTTTGCCAACTTTTGTTCCACAACTCGCTTGACATCAAAACATAACACATGACTATCACAGGACTAAAGTAACTTATAACATAACCTCCTTATCATTTTTAGAACCCTAGTCTTACCCCAAAAGTACATGTTATAACATTCTCAACTTATCAACTTTTGATGAAACTTATTTTCTTCAATTTTTTTAGTTTCTAAGCCTTCCAAGCCTCTTGGTACTTGCAGTTCATAATCTTAAATATTTGTAACCTCCAAGTTAATATGATTTAATTACTTTATGTACTTTCAAAGACGATCTCATTTCTAAGCTTATATCAATCGACTTACGATGTACTCTCATATACGCAAAATATGGGATGTAATATGTATAATTAGTATGCATATGTTGTGGCACTTTAGAGGTTCAGTTTGATTCTTGTATCTTTAATTAGTGTTTACTTATTTTTATGTTTCAGTTATGATTTACATACTCGATAAATTATTCATACTGACATCCTTTATGTTGCGAACGTCACATTTTTGCTTGCAAGTGTAAGTAATAAGTTTTACAAGACCGCATTGTAGACTAAATTAGCATTCAATGAAGGATCGGTAATACTCCACTTCATTTGGAGTGCAGCGGAGTCCATAAGTCATTGTGTCAATGTTCTGCTGCAAATGTATGGGTAGGTCGGGGACCTATCCCGTTTTATGTCGAATACACTAAGAGGCCTTATAGATACATGTTCATTATGTACAGTATTTCAGAGGCCTTGATGGCCTGTAGGTATCCATATTGCATGTACGATGGATCAGTGATAAAACATTTGCCTACCTACAGTTATGCATTATATGTTGTAGCCAAGCTGGTCGATGATGGTTACAAAAGGAATAAGATTAGAAAACTCAACCTATGTATGTTCTAGTTTTAGTCGAAAGATTATGAGTAATAGAGTGGTTCGCTCGGGCCAGTAAGTCATTCTGTTCCAGTCACGCCCCTTGTTTGGGGCATGACAGATTCTCAAGTAGGAAGCTTTAAGTTGGAAGAATTGATCAAGTTTGACTTTTGTGTACTTGATCTTATATCAGAAGTTTGATTGTACTTGGGCGTATTCCCAGATTTGCATTTTAGATGTTTTTGGAAGATTTCAGCACTATTTGGATAGGAGTTAACCTTAATGATATCTGTTTCAGATTATGGTTTTAGGAATTGAAATAGTTCCATTATTTCATTTGAGACTTATGTGCAAAATTTGGGGTCATTCCCGGTTGTTTTGATATGGTTCGGCACGAGTTTTGGAAGTCGAAAGTTCAAAAGTTCATAAACTTTGCTTTGAGGTGCGATTCATCATTTTTATGTTGTAATATGTGGTTTAACACCTCAAATAGGTCTTTATAATATTTTTGGACATGTTGGTATGTTCGGACAGGGTCACGAGGGTCCCTGGATGTGTTTTGAAATGATTCAGACCATTTCGGGTTAGATTGGCTTTGCTGAGATTCTTGGTTAGCTAGTGTGACCGCACTTGCAGAATATTAGTATAGGTGTAGAGCCGAAAATGTGGTCAAGAGGGGTAGAAATGACGAAAGGTTGGATGAGAGTAGACCGCAAAAGCAGAAAGGTTGGCTCATCTATACGTCCGCAGGAGCGGGATTCTAATCAATGAATTAGATTGAAACTTCGTTAGGAATTGGCATAGAACTAGGCTTTAGCGTCGCACCTGTCGTTGCGCAGAAGCAGACCAGTGTTTACTGGTGTGCGAGGTCGACTTGTTAGTGGAGTCCGAAGAAGCAGAATTTGTGTCACAGCAGAGACGCCAAAACACGTCGATTGATTCTCAAATGCCAAAAGTGCTGGGCATAAGTTACAAATCAATGTTTTATTCATTTTGATACATTTTGAGTTGGGGAGCTTGGATTTGGGCTACATTAGAAGCGATTTTCACCACATGTGCTGCGGAAGTATTTTCTACTCGGTTCTATTATATTTCATGAAAGTATCTTCAATTTTGGCATTTGGATTATCAATTTTAAAGAAAAATTGGGGGGGGGTTTGTCCAGACTTTTCTAAAGTGAATTTTTCAGTGTTAAAAATCGATTCGGAATCGGATCTGAGTGAAATTTCTATGATTTGATCGTAATTGAATGGGTTATAGGTTTTTGTGAGTTTTATCGCATTCCAAGGTGCGGACCTGGGTTTGAAATTTTGGTTGACTTTGAGTAAAGACCTTTATCATTTGGACTTGTGTTCTTTGGCATTATTTGATATTTTTGAGTTGCTTTTGGCTAGTTTCGAACCGTTCGGAGGTTGATTTGCACAAGATAGTGTTTCTAGAGCATTGTTTGGTTTGCTCAGTATTTGTTTTGACTTGTTCGAGTTAAGTAAAACTTCTGTACATTGAATTGTGTGTAATTATCCCTGGGAACCATGGTATTTGGGTTGTGTTGAGGCGATGAACATGCTAGATGACGGCCGTGTTGGTGTACACCAAGGTAATCATGATTCAAGTTGAATTTTAGACTAGTACCAGACTTGTTCTTCTATCAGGTAAGCCATATCCATGTTTTCTCCTACTTGTTGATTATTTAAGATGTGATTCATTTAGCAATCATGTTTAAGCTATGTGCATGATTGGTTGAGACCTAAAGAGGTTCTTTCTGTCATTTTGAGTTATCTGATCTAACTGTAATTATATATTTAAATATGGTTCTTCATTCACATATCATATCCCAGTATTTGTTCATAATTCATTGTTACATCACGTGTTATCAATGTTTAGGATGAGTGGTACGAGAATTGTAAGCCCTTGAGACTTGAGAGATTGATAACTGAGGGGCGCTTGAGGGGCATATTTTGAGTGCTATTGTGGATTGAATTGCATGCTGCAGCTGGCGATATTGGATTTATTACAATAATTTATTATTACGGACCGGAACACATGACATAACAGGCCTTATAGGTGTCAGCCCCGAACCTGGGCTTGGACGTAACACGACATTCAGTGCCTAACTACATGTGACCGAGCGAACCAACTGGCTGGCTAAATCAACATGTGATATCACAACATACTTAATATGGAAGATAAACTAACACATGTTGATATACTGAAAGTCTAGATGATATAAATACTAGTGCAAAAATACTAATACAATTCTGAAACATATTTGTAGCCAACATGGCTTAATATGAAAAGGTTGTGACTCTGTTTAACTGTTACTCTAGTCTATGAAGCCTTTATTGGAGTACTGAAAACACAGACTATTTGTAAATACTAAAGACTATAGTAATAATGATGCCCCGAAAGAACTGGGGATCATCAGATAGCTGGTACGAGAATCCTAGCGCTCTTAGTCATCAACCTGTAAATCATTAACAGCATCGTGAGATGCAGGCCCTAGGAAAAAGGGACGTCACTACATTTGAACTGTACTGATATGTAAAGCAACTGAAAGAAAGAATTATAAATGCTGAAACGGATACTAAGTTGATAACTGAAATGATAACTATTGAAATTGAAACTGAAGTGAGAACTTGTAACTGAAGTGATAACTAAAAAGATAAATGATAATCGATAACTGAAAATAGATAACTGATAACTGAACTGATAACTGATAACTAAAATGATAACTAAAAAGATAACTGATAACTGATAACTGAACTGATAGCTGAAAATAGATAATTGATATATGATAACTGAACTGAATAGACGAAGTAAGGATATGAATACTCCATGTTCTGAATGATGAACAATCTGTTTATCTAAATAAGCTACGGTCTCGGGCCCAATATATGTGTGCATAAGCTACTGCCTCAGGCCCAAGTATACGTATACATAACTATGGCCTAAGACCCAAAAATGCATAAATCATAAACTATGGCCTCAGGCCCAAACGTGCATAAAGCATAAACTACGACCTTAGGCCCAAGTATGCATAAAGCATATAAACTACGGCCTCAGGCCCAAATACAGGTGTTCGACATTCAGAAATTTAAAATCAAAAATTGAGAATCATACTGCAATACATGATAGTGAAATACTGAATCACATTGAGTTACATGATACTGGAATAATGGATCATACTGGCTTACATAATACTGACACACTGAATGGGACTAGACGGAGACATATATTCTTGAACTGATTATGAATACTGAAATTTCAACTGTTTATGGCATACTGAGTAATCTATACTAAGGCTCGGGGGAATCAAACCCAAGTCTATATTGAATACGCATTGAGCTCACAACGTTCAAAATGAAAGTCATGAACGAGTTATGAAGCTAGACAATAGAAGTTCTACAACTATTCATGGAACTAGGCTTAACTATATTTCTGAGACAATTGATACGTCGTAAAAGAAATGTAGTGTAGGGAGAATTATTAAAATTACAAAACATAGAGATTTAGCCTCACATACCTTAATTTCCTGCTCTTGAGTGTAATACAACTTTCGCCAACCCATTCAACTTTAATTTATATCAATACAAGTCGAAGGGATTCCATATTAGCAATAGTTCTCATTTTTTAGTCGCTTAAGCATTTTCTCAAACACTTGGTGACATAAATCTTTGTAGTCCTTATTAATAGTGTCTCTACATCCAATAACCAATTCTCTTGCTCCTACTAAACTCTAAATTCTCAAATGGTTATAATCGATATCATTCTTTATCACCCATAAGGTAAACAACACTCTTAACCAATAATCAACAATCAATACCCTAAGCCTATAATCGTTCATGCTTTTCTATCAAACTCATCAACTCATATCTCATGAACTAGAGTCTATAATCATTAATCCAATGATATAATCACTTAGAAGGTGAAGATATTACCTTCTTGACGTTCAATCTTCTTGAATTCGAGTTCTAGGGTTCCTTCTCTAAACAATGATGCCCCAATAAAATATTTAATGATTTGGAGGGTTTACCCATGTTAATAAGATATTAGGAAATTGAAATTAACTTAGAATCACCATTAGAACTTACCTTGGGTGGTGGAAGGAACTTTAAGGAGTTAGGTTTTTGAGAGTTCCCCTTTCTAGAGCAAATTTTTATGTTTTGGGGATGTGGGGGAGGAAGTAGAGCCTTAAAATAACCCTCCACTAGCGCCCCTATGCACCTGGAGGCCCAACACGTGCTATTGCCCGCGCTAAATGGCCAGAACGAAATCCCATTAGCGCGGGTGCGCTAGTCTCACGCTAGTGGGCGTGCATATGGTGTTTTATTCGGTAAAATGCGCATAAATTTTTGCACAGATATCTGTTCGTACTCCATAATATATCGTTAGAAAGCTATTTCAAAGGCCTACAACTTTTACGCTTTGAGTTTTTCCAAATCCCTTATACACTTTTAGTAAACACTGATGAAATACAGACCTTCTGCAAACTTAGTCGATTTTGTCAAATCTTATGCACCTCACTTTCCATCTTGATTTTGAAACAACTATTTTCACCCATATTTATCTTGATGGGACTTAACATATTAAAAATATAACCTTACTACTCCTTTAACTCAATCATATCTAAGCCGAAATTATGGGGTGTTACAATAGGCTTCGAATTAGCACTTGGGCTGGATCTGCCCCTCCGTAGTCTGATGTACCAGCAGTGAGCGCAGACACAGTGGTGTGTGTGTGTATATATATATATATATGCATGTGCTTTGATGAGAGGCTTATGAACCAGGAACCCGTAAAGTGCCGAGTGATTATGTGTCTGTCATGAAATAGGCTTTTGTGACACACAACTTCAGTATGTTGAGTGTGAGATTACCCGGGGGACATCACCGTGAAATCATTTATGTGACATACATACTTAACATATAGGCATAGAGATGTATACGTCCGCATGCTAGACTGTCACGAGCCAAAATCTATTAAGGGTCATGATGGCGCCAGACACCACTATCAAGCAAGCTAACAATAAATAATAAATTTAATTCTCATTTTAGTATTTTTTAAAGTCATAATTTCCTTTAATTAAATAGTAAAAAAGATAGGATTTACAGAGTAAATAATAACATTTTAACCATTTCAATACTGAGCAATCCATAATCACCCCAAAACCTGGTGTCACAAGTGCATGAGCATTAACTAGGAAGTAAACTAATATCATATGTCTAGAATACAAGGACAGAAGAAATACAATTACTCTGAAGTAGACTCTGCTGGATGCGGGTCATAATATGGAATGCAGCTCTCATATTTCTTCGCATTAATCACGTCTCTGCTCTCACAGGGCCACTAGACATATATGTTCGTGCACAAAAAAATGTGCAGCAAGTGTAGTATGAGTATGTAAATCAATGCGTACCCATTAAGTATTCAGTCTAACCTCAAAAAAGTAGTAATGAGGGGTCGATTCTGACACTTGCTGTGGGTTGTAAATGAAATACCAATGATATTCGTAAGCAAGGATTATATTGAACAGTTGTAAGCTCAATATTATGAGGTAAGTAAATAACTCATTTATAAATAAGAAATCTCCAAATTAATTTTTTCATCATTTAACAATTTATCTCAGCCCATGAGGCAATATTAATTATTATAAATTTCAAAGCAACCAATTCAATCATGCGCAAATCATGCCGATGTCGTACGGCCAAATCCAACCTATAAATATAAACTTTGTGCCGAGGTCGAATAACATGAAATATAGATGCATCTATTTAACCTGTTGAGGCAAACAACCCACTCCCATGGGAGTAGTGGAAATTTACCCCTCTCGTAGATATATATTTGCGATGCGATTGCACATAGATTTTTCAAATTATTTTTTATAATACTATTAAATCATTTTGAAAAAATAAAACAAAATTCAAATGAAAACTTTCAAGTCTCAAAAATCTTGAATTTCAACTTTTTTCAAGGAATTTAATAAGCATTTTCGATCGCAATTCCTTTCAGTGCAAGTGATAAACAAGATCAAATAATGGTATCAACAAAGCATGGTGTATACCAAGAACTACCCCGACATAGGCATAATTTGTAGCTACGTACGGACTCTCATTACCTCATGAATACGTAGCCCTCGAAAATAGAAGAACATATTCATTTAGTTCACCTATGGGGTTAATTCCCTCTTGCAAGGTTAAAAAAGTGACTTACCTCGCTCAGAAGCTTCATAGCCGACTCCTAAGCCTTTCCAACATCTCAAATCGATGTTCAATGCTCCAAAAATAGTGAAGATACATAAATATATACTCATTATACTTAGATTTAGAACAATTCCCA
This sequence comes from Nicotiana glauca, assembly GCA_026770625.1. Classification (NCBI taxonomy): domain Eukaryota; kingdom Viridiplantae; phylum Streptophyta; class Magnoliopsida; order Solanales; family Solanaceae; genus Nicotiana; species Nicotiana glauca. The sequence goes on along the minus strand of MU716711.1, from coordinate 15,797 downwards.
ACTCCACTTGGAAAGTCGATAAAATCACCCTGGGGCCTACGTGCCCAGATTTCGAAAATTTTCAAAAATAAACTTTATCCATAATACCACGAACTCAAATATATAATTTGTTCTCAATTCCATGTCCAATTTCATGATCAAACTCAAAAAAAAATCTAGGTTTTCTACCAAAAACACCACAAATTTTTTCAAATTTCTATGTTCAAATCCTTAAACAACCATGTATTTAACTTATAATGAGTAGGAATCATTTACCTTGTGTTGCTTGATGAATGTCCCCCTTTGAAGCTCTCCAAAATTGCTCCAACCAAGTGAAAAAATGAGAGTAGATGTGCCAAGTCACGATCTTAAAATAATTCTGCCGAGCAACATTTTTGCACCCGCAGAACAGTATACGAACCTGCGACATTCCAGGTGCGAGCTTCCTTCTTCTCACGTGCCTTCTTCCGCTTCTGCGCCCAGCTCATCGCTTCTGCGCTTGCGTAGATGCGGCCAAAAACTCTTCACCACCAGTCCTTCCTTTGGCTGACCTTCTTCGCTTCTGCAACTCTAGGGCCATTTTTGCGTTCCGGCACCTGCGGCCAACACCACTTTGGTGCAGTTACATTAGATGACACGAGTTTCAACATCTTCCTAAGGCCAAATTCAATCTGTTAACCACTCAAAATCCACCCGAGGCTCCTGGAACCTTAACCAAATGTACCAACATGTCGTCAAACACAATATGGACTTAGTCGAGCCTTGAAAGAACATCAAACAATGCTAAAATCACCAATCACACCCTGATTTAAGCTTAATGAATTTTAGAACTTTAACTTCTACATTCGATGCCGAAGCACATCAAATCACATCTGATTGATCTCAAATTTTACACACAAGTCACATTTGACATTATGGACCAACTACAAATTTTGAAATCAGAATTCGAACGCGATATTAAAAAGTCCACTCCCAGTCAAACTTCTCAAAAACCTTCAAATTTCTAACTTTCACCTATTAACCCCAAAATGACCTACAAACCTCCGAATCTACTTGTAGATGCGCTCCCATTACCCGAATCACCTTACGAAGCTATTCTCAGTCTTGCAATCTGAAACGGACATCGATAAACTTGAAATGTAGTTCAACTTGAATTTATGAAATTCTTCCAAACTACTAACTTCCATAATAGCGCTGAAACACTCATGGGCCATCCAAAACCCAATTTGAACATACGTCCAACTCTAAAATCATCATATGAACCTACTAGAACCTTCAAATCTCAATTCTGAGGTCGTTTACTCAAAATCTAACCTTAGTCCATTCTTCAAACTTTAAGCATCTGAAATAAGAATTATTTTTCCAAATTGACTCCGAACTTCCCGACTTTCAATTATGGCCATGCGTACAAGTCATAATAACTAAAGTGAAGCTATTCATGGCCTAGAACCACTAAACGACGTGCTAGGACTTAAAACGAACGATGGGATCATTACATTCTCTCCTACTTTAACATACGTTCGTCCTCTAACGTGCTTAGAATTGCTCTAGAGTTGTCTAAAATCACTACTTAACACCTTGTGCACATACCCGTGCTACCACAACTCAGCTGAACACATTAGACTAAGCCAAATCTGAAGATTCTAACTTTAGCTTAGCCAAATAAGCCTTAGAGACCAATTCTAACATCGATAATTCTCTATCACGCCAGTTTCAATTATACGAACACCGTATAAATAACTACACGATGCACCAATACATGATTGCCTACCTTGCTGAATCCACACCATGAACATAATTCACATGACCATAATAAAATATTCTAATAACAATAGCCAAAATCCCACAAATCTGATGTTCATAACATACCTCATGACACACATAAGTCATGTTCCAACTCTTGTGATGTTGCTACATTGGAAGATATGAGTAGAAATTTTTAACCAACAACTGAGTCAATAATCATTGAATCTCTCTGTCACGACCCCAATCCTGGTCGTGATGGCGCCCAACACAATTGCTAGGAAGCCCGACCAATTAACACTCATAACTCAATAACACCAACCATTTCCAATTTATAGCATTAAATTACCGTTTAACAAGTCTATTAACAAATAATCTAGATAGAGACAGTATGAATCACTGACTTAGCCAACATCTCCTAAAGACCTGGGGGCATGAGTCTAGAGCCTCTAAGATAACAAAATAATACATCCTCAGTAACATCGATGTTCTAAAATGCAGAAATAATAAAGGAATAGGGGAGGAGTCGAGTCCTGCGAACGTCAGGCAACTACCTCGACAACTCCTGAGAAGCTCTGAAGTAGCAAATAGCTCAACTATGCTCCCAGGACACCTGAATCTGCACATGTGGTGCAGGGAGTAAAGTGAGTACTTCCAACTCAGTGGTAATAAGTGTAAATAATAACTGAGCGGTAAGAAATTACGTAAGAACACTCCATCATGCTATATAGTACATTACAACCTTTTGAACAAAATAGTAAAACCGTGAAAAATCCTTTAGAAACATCTGGATCAGTTTAAAAATCTCTTTTGAAAATATTCTTTTTCCAACATTAAGCATATGAATGCGATATCAGGTAGTGCAAGTCCGCACACAAGTCAACCCCTCGAGCACAGCACACTATTTACAAATAACACCAGGGTATCTGGTACACAGTGTAAGAAATAGCATGGATGCCAATGATATGAGAGTGCTAAATGTTATGCCACGTAGTACAAACAGGAATCAATGCGTGAATGCAATGCGACGCACATGACTGCTGCGGCGTACATCCCGATCCATTTGGGTACCTGCGCTCACTGTGGGGGTTCAGACTCCGGAGGGGCTCCTACAGCCCAAGCACACTATCATCGTAGCATTCGCTGCGGCGTGCAGCCCGATCCACAATCAGTCCAGTTATATGCATGCAAGCCACACGGGCACAGTCAATTTATCATTTTCAGTTCCAATTATTAGGAATTATAGCTTAAGTGTTTAAGACTTTAGAAATTTACTAATCATTTCGAGACAGTGTTTAACTCAGGACTGATATCATGAAAACATGCTAAGCATCATGGAAACAATGATAATAATCCTTAAGGGATCCAAATAATCGACACGAAGCACAAAACATGGCAATCAGCCCAATTCATGATAACATCAAGTAGGTTTGAGTCAATCACACAGTAAAATCAACAACCGGGATGGTCGAAGTCACAATCCCTAACGGTGCTCTACCCCACGCTCATACCTGGCGTGCAACTCACCACAATACAGTACTATGATATGGAAATCTAGGGTTTCAAACCCTCAGGATATCATTTACAAGTATTACTCACCTCGAACCGGTAAAATCTCTAGCTCGCGACACCTTTGCCCTCAATTCGGCCTCCACACGCGTCGAATCTAACAAAAATCAGAGCGAATGCATTACAATATGCTAAGGGAACAATACCCAATCGAAAACAATCGAAAAATATCAAAAATCTCGAAACTAGCAAAACCCGAGCCCCGGGCCCACTTCTCAAAAAATTACAAAATTTACATTACCGGACTCCTCATCTCGCCACGAGTCTACCCATATCAAATTCGTCAAAATCGGAGTCCATTTAACAACTCAAATTCCAAGTTACACTTTCTTAGGCTTCAAGCCCTAACCTCCATTTTTACCCCTTAAATCCTTGGATTTTCAGTATTTAAATCCTTGTTTTTACACCATAACAACATTATTCGAGTCTATAAATTCATACATGATGGAATCCCCTTCGAATCCTCTCCAAATCGCCCAAAATCGCCTCTTCCCGAAGTCTAAAATGTTTTTTTATCTTTTGAAATTCGCGAACACTGTTTCATTAAAACCCTTCAACAATTTTTGCTTCTGCGGTCCCGTAACCGCTTATGCGGGACTACTTCTGCGTCCATATGACCGCTTGTGCGGTTTTCATTAAATCCATGGCCTTCCGCTTTTGCGCCCAACCATCCGCTTCTGCGGATCTCACCATTTCGCTTCTGCGTCCTCATTTTTGCCTATCCGGACCCGCTGAAGCGATACCCCGTCCGCTTTTGTGGAATTACCCCGGTCCCTCATGGACCGCTTATGAGATCTCTTAGCCGCATATGCGGAACCGCCTCTGCGGCTCCTTTTTCGCAGATGCGGAAATACCAGAAGTCAAGTGCACCAGACCTATAACAAACATCAAGATTCTCCGTTTAACCACCCGAAATCACTCCGAGGCCCCCGGGACCTCAACCAATAGCACCAACACACCCCAAGACCTTATTCAAACTTGTTCCAATCATCAAAACACTATCGTTAACATCAAAATCATAAAATTTCACCAAATCAAAGCCTAAGTTCTTCAAGAACTTCCGAAATGCATTTTCGATCAAAAATCGAACCAAATGATGTCCGAATGACCTGAAAATTTGAAAACATATCCAAAATCACCTAACGAAGCTACTGCAACTCTCGGAATTCCCTTCCGACCCTCGGATCAAAATCTCGCCTATCAACCAAAATTTGCCAAAATTCCAACTTCGCCAATTCAAGCCTAATTCTATACCGGACCTCCAAATTCAATTCTGATCGCACTCCTAAGTCACAAATCCTCCCCCGAAGCTAACCAAATCACCAGAATTCACATCCGATCCTTCTAACTATATAGTCAACTTCCGGCTGACTTTTTCAAAACAAGCTTCCTTCTAAGAGGCTAAGTGACTCATTTCAAACTAAAACCAACTCAATTTTATCCGATTCATTCAAATACTGATATTGAAGCATAGAAAAACATAATATGGGAAAAAGGGGCCGTAACGCACGTGAGAACGGGCCGGGTCGTCACACTCTCCCCTTGACAAGAACTATTACCTCCTTCTGAGCTGAATAACAATATTTGTTCTTTAATATGCCTTATATATATCCGATCACACTAATAATAGATCCAAAAATCTTGCCTCACCCAGTATGAACTGCTCAGGCCATAAGCCACCTCATACGTGACCAAAATCCTCATATGATACTGCGGGCTACAAACTTGAATGTGATATATACCGAAATAAACTCCGGAAAGAATTACTCAACCCAGATAACTAATTTAACCAACCAAAAAGATGTTATGAACCTTCCTCAGAAAAAGAGAAGCAAAAGACAGAATAATAGATATGAAAAAATGTATTCAACATCATACTGTTATGGAGTGCAACCGAATCCAACCATGATCCCCGTGAAAGAGTGCAACCCAATCCAAACAACATGCTCGTGGAGGTATACCACCCGATCTACACATAATAATCTATAAGGAAATATTTACCGAGCTAAAATTCTCATATCTATGGAATACCCGAATATCAACCTCAAGAACGTGAAGCATATAATACAAATTCTGGGGAGATGTATAGTGTCATACGCTACGAAAATCAAGCACAACTGAGGTGCAATAAGTGAACTGTATCTTGAGAGCCATCCTGCTCTCACAAAACCACAAATTACACGTCATCTCAACACTATTGCATAATCAAACCACCTCACAACCCACATGGCACAATAGAGATTACATGAAATAGTCGACGTTGAAATAACATCCAAAATCCGAGCACTTTTCCATAGATAATGCTATACTGAAATAAGCACATTTGGTTGCAGCGTAATAGGCTAATAACCTTCAAAGGGTCCACAATAACCCTTTTTCCATGACACACAAGAATAGCCGTCAAATCCAGAACAGACATCCACAATTCATAACGAAATGAATAGAGCGTCTTCCTGGCCTAAACTTCTCACATTAGCGGTAGTACCACAATATACATACTTAGTTTCAATACTCAATAAATCAAGTGTCTACTTCACACTTATACAATCTTCCGTTACGCTCCACGACCTTCCGCACCAGGTAACAAGTCTATACATCAATACCGCCAACCATACAATTGCTGAAATCAAAGTAAGCATCTGCAAATAAATACACAAAACCTCTAAAACATGACGCTGACCTTAGGTGACGCTAAAAACAACACCAACTACTCTAACCATCTAAACCCTTTTCTGCACATCCAAGCTTGTGACATTCTTGTCAACACCAAACCGCAACCTTGATCCTCAACTACAAATTCTCATGATACTCATTGCACCTAACCATGTCAATACGCAAGAGTACAATAATTTTATCATAACTCCCGAACCTCTAATAGGGTACACACTTCATCATATAGAAACCTTTCACTTGACTAATTTCAGGGGAGTTGTTGCAATACGTGATTGAATTTCCATTACTGCAGAAAAATACAAACCTCGAGTAGTGGTCTAAACAACAATACTTCTTTTGGTATCTATCTGCAAATAACATGCCATAACACTCTAATGCTTCAAATTAAAATCAATTAGGGAAGCTATCAAGACTCACGCTCAACGCCATAAATCACACGTATAACTTAACACGCCGAAGGAACTGATCATTGCCACCATCATGCCAATTCAGCCATTGCTAACCGATTCAACTTCTTCTAATTTACTCCGAACTTGCCTTAGCAATAATAATAGCTCCATTCCAAACATAGGGAACCCACATACGCACTAATTCCGAGTGATCTTATTTCACGAGACCATGCTGTCTCAAAACCCACGAACCATGTCATACCATGTTAGTGGCGCATATTCGTATCTTCAACTGGTACTCCCATTTTGATAATTCCTCTATGAATCCGAGCCATTTTCTCCCATTCCTCCCATGCTACACCATAAAACGAAGAGAACACAAAAGACTCCAAGCCCTTTTTCATAATCCACTATAAAAGCTCGATACTCAACCATACTGCGAACTAGAAATCCTTAGGTGTCATGCCTTGAAAATCAAGGAGCACGACCGGCACTCAATCGGGTAAACCTGACAGAGCAAACCTGTTAGGTTTTATTCTACCCAAACTAATTCATAAATAAATAGGAGATGGACTCCATTAATCACACTTAGTAAGTATTTCATTAACAAATTCTATTTTATTTCCATTAGCATCTTAAAACATAATTATCAAAATATTATAAGTTTTATAAATCTTTTACAAACATCAACATTTCTACTTTAATTCCAATACCCGACACTACCCGCAACATGTCTACGAAGCCTTTAAACACAACTGAAGAGTAAAGTAATATGGAAACGCCGGAAACAAGGCTTCGGCTATACCTCAAATACAAAGTACATGATAAACAAATGAAACAGGACCCCGAAAGGAAGTGAGGCCCACCAAGTCAGCTGAAAGGATGTTGCGGCACTAGCTGCGATCAACACTGGCTGCTATAGAAACACCTACATCCATTTAAAACATAGCGCCCCTGGCAAAAGGGACGTTAGTGCCATCGAATAGCACTAGTATGTATAACTAAACACCATCTACTTAGAAAGAACTTTCATACAAGAATAAGGCAATCACAAGTATAACTCAAAGGGAACTTTAAATGGCCACAACATTTTCAAATAAAATAATCATACAATTTTCACATCGTGTTTCCATTGCTTGTATTTTGGGCATTTCATACTGCTCATCATTGTTCACGTTAACACCGCTAACTTGAGCGGAGTCCGATCTCGACCCGATCGTCTAGGTCGCCTAATTTGAGACGTTCACTTCAATCAGAAACATATTACCACCATACGCATAGCATGGCATCCAATCTCGGCCCGATTGACTAGGCCGCCTTACCTAGGTGTTTCCCTTTTTCGACAATCATCTCATTTCAATCTTTGTTTCCCATAAATCATTTCATAAGCACTTGGGGCCACATCTATCACGTCATATTTTTGGCACTAGGCCACACTCACATCATTCCCAATTTCAATGCTAATTTGTAATTTAGGAAAATAGGTGCACACAAGAGTAATTTAAATTGCAAGCATAGATAAGACTTTACATATATGGCACAATATATGCAGCTTCAGTCTCAATTTAAGGTTTAAGAATTTCAATACATAATTCAGGTCTTTTACCCTTTTCAAGTTATCAAGAAAGCACGTTGATCATGTTGATACACATCCTTTATGCATATAAGGTTACAATACCTATTCATGTAAGATAACAATTAATGCAACAATTCAACATTAATCTTACCATATTCACAAAAACACTGATAAAGCTCAATTTCAAAAAGATGGAATTTTAGCCATACATACCTCAAAGGGCTTTCCTTTAAGTTTTTAGATTACACCAACATCTCTAGCAATAACAATCTATAAGGAAATAGCGGAAATCGATTAATAATTAGGAATATTACCCATGGTGTAAATCTTTTAGGAATTTCATCAAACACCTAACAAGTGAAGTAGACTATAAGGTTCTACAATGGAAATTCCTTCTTCCCTTATCCAATTTCGTCAAGAACTACTTAAAATAGTTCATTAATCCCATATACTATAGCTTAGTATCACATGCATGGCCTATTAACCCCACAATACATTTTTGAATTCATAATATCATATATGCAATATTAAAAGTAGGACATACCTAGAAGATAGTGAGCTAGAGATTAGCATACTTGATTCTTGAGGGTTTGTGCAAGATTGATGATTAGGAGGCTAGGTTCCTCTTTATCTCTCAAAAATGCTCTCACCTCTCTCTAGATTTAGTATAAAAATTTTCCCAAATGAAGCCCCAATTCTTATTTATCAAAGTGGGTTCGGATATGAAAATTTTCAAAAATGACCCCCGAAGTTAAATTTGTGGTGCGATTATGCTATAGCATAATCGAAATGTGGGTAGCATTCTTGCAGTCGGTTGCATAATCAATTATGCTACAACATAATCAACATGTGAAAGCATATTGTTTTTTCCGAAACTGCTTCACTATGCGATGCATATGCGGTCCGCATGGTCGTTTTACGATCGCAACAATAGGTCGCAAATCCAGTCTTTGGTAATTTGATCATAACTTTGTGTAGAAATTTACAAACGACGAACGGGTTGAAGCGTTAGAAAATAGACTCGAAGACCTTTTATTTGATAGGTTTTTCATCGCATAAGACCTTTTATATATATATATATATATATATATATATATATATATATATATGCTTGTTCAAAGTGGCGACTTGTGGAAACTCATTTGGAATTTTAGCCTATTAAGGAATTTTCTAATGTGACTTAGACTTAGGCCTCCCATTAGACCCCACATTACTTATTATATGAATCATATACTTATTAACCAAATCTAGTTGATTCCCCTCATATTAATAGCACATAAAATATTATAATTAGCATGCATGGCACGACAAAATCCTAATTTATTTGGCGAAATTTTTTGGCGCCTTACATTCTCCCCCCCCAGGATCATTCGTCCTCGAATGAGGAGTAGAGTCCGCCCTAATGCTTAACATAGTATATCTCTTTTCTCACCTACCTCAAGTCCCTAAATTTTGACTAACTCCCAAATTTTTTAGAAATTTCAGCAGAGTCTCCTTTCAAACTAGGACTATCCACCTGCCAGAGAACCACCAAAACTATCCTAAGAATACATCCACAACTCGATAAAGCAATATATATAATCGTGGAAGGTACCATATATATATATAACACGAACCTCAGCATTACAAGCACTACATTATCATAATGACACCTGAACATGGACTGCACATTTTTAGATCATAACACCTATAAGGTACCTTTCAAGTCAAAGCTTATTGATACAATGTCGAGCGAAAATATTTTCCTTCCACGCTACTTTCGGACTTCAAGGTAGCCTCCTCGACTCACAAGCTTTTCCATAACACATTCGCGGATGCAATCCCAACCCCTAAACTTATATAACAAGGATGACAGCTAGATAGCTCGCATAAGCTAATGATCCATAAACATTCACCTTCAATAATTTACACCAGGATGATACACAAATGATCTATACCTATCTTCTTAGACATAGACATTTGAAAACACAAGTTCATAAGGATAGTGCAACCTAATGGGAAATGCACTTATGTACCCTTCATTATCAATTCACAAACATCTACGGGGGAAAATTTTGAAAATAACCGGTTCACCCTCCTAAATTCTAAATCTCTACTCGAATACCCAAGCTAAACCTTTGATGACCTTCAACAATTACTCTAATAAGTGCTATCATAAACTGGACATAAAACTACCTATCGAATATATGTGCTCACACGGTGATGATCCCTATTTGACACGCTTGGACCTTCAATACCTAATAAATTTAATGCAATGTGGAACACAGAGTTCAAGATTGGGCTGGAGTCATCCAGGAATTCATTAATGCGCTGAGCAGGGTACTTTCTGAGGTTATATTCTAAGGGACATGAAAATTACTACTATCAATGATGACATGGTTAATCACTGTGATGACATCAATTATTAGACAAATGAGGCATCGGGGTAAGTAGTACATTGGCAATAGGAATCATTAAGGAGCAATATTCAAATGCATGACCTAGTCGTCTCCTTCAGTGTAAAAAAAATGAGAATACTCTGGCACCTTGAATGTGATATGGGATTCAAAATATATGAAGTTGAATTACACTCCTGACGTTAGCTAATATAAAGAATTTATGCCATAAGCCCATGAGGATGAAAAGGAAGTTAAACAATTATGAGATTATCATAATTTAAACAGCTTAACCCTCCCTGACAATTGACCCTATATGAGAGAACTAAAGATACGACAAGTTGTCTTCCAAATCAATATGCCCAGATATGTGCAAGAATCTGAAGGCATTTAATCTCAACCTTTCATGAGTAAAACCTCATAGCTAGGACATCTAAATGTTGGGACAAAATCATGTATTGATTAGAGGCGTTCTAATGGTTAATATGATGCTCCGGGGAGAAATACAAATGACACTCCTATCCACCCAAGGAGGTGGAATACCAACGGTAGCAAAACTCCCCTTATATGACAATGATATAGTCAATTATTCTAGAAGCCGAGTGAGCAGAAAGCCACATAACCCATTCAATCCAACGCATTTAAGACTTTTGAAAAGGGTACACACTTTAATTTGAAATCATGGTAATTTAATCTTGAACTTTAAGGAAAATCATTACTTTTTGAAACCCATGAGACAAGCCCTCGTAGTCCTAGAAAAATGTCAAGAATGGCAAGAAATTACTTAAAACCAATACGAGTTGGTATAAAATAAGGCCTCAAAATGCCTACATGGATAAGTTTGAAAGAATGAGACGTCTTAATGCATTTATCAGGGAAAAGTAACCTAGGTTATCTAATCATATGGACAAGTAGAGCAGGTAGATGATTGTTTAGGAGAACATCTTATAAGGAATGCGAGCAATATCTTTTTATTCTAACAAAAAGGACATACCCGGACCCTTGACGCCAAAAAACATAAAATTAGATTCATGAGGAGAGTTACCGGATTAAAATAGATAGTAAGGCAGTACAACTAAGAGCACCGCTTGGAATCGACAAGCTTAAACAGAGTTGAAGACCTTAGAAGTCTGTAGAAAAGGGGAAATATGCCCACTGTCAGGCCACTTTTAGAGTACATAAAAGTAAGGTTAATTAAATCAGATCATATAGTTGAATAACTGGTCGAGACATTAAGATAATATCGCATTGAAGATTATGGGTAAACAACACACGATGCAACACAAATGAAACGAAAGTTAGAGAGCTTTATGGAAGTAACCTTTACATTGTAACCACTATGAATGGTGGTAATATAAAGGGATTGCGAGAAACTATATTTTTGAAAGAAGATCTCTATGTAGTCACATGATGTTTAGCTCCAAAATTCAAAAATCCAATTATGGTTAGCAACTCAACTTCACAAGGAAGCGCTACAACACACTTTTACACAACCAACTATTACCAGCCAAATTGGGAGACGCTATAAACTTGACTGAGAGAGAATCTTTGGCGTACGAATGTGTTACTAGGTGTATTGCTCCTTGATCAACCCAAAACCGAAAGGCAAGAGTTAGACTGATAAGTAGATAGTTGGACTACCACATGTGTAGATAATCCATCACCGAAAGGAGGTTATTCAATCTCAGCAATTGCGGCATGCTATCAACTTTTGATGACCCTGAAATGAGGTGGGAACCCAATGAGATAGTATAAAATATCATGGAAGGTATGTAGCTGTTCATAATGATTGCTCCATGGATTTTGAGTTGAGAAGTACCCATATGCTAATGAAAGACAGAAAACAGGAGAAACAGGCATTGTGCTACTATAACCCCCAAAGGTGCGCTTGGTCTTGATGGAGAGCCTAATAATGGTTATTATGATAAAGGAAGTGTTATAATGACACATTGATTCCCCTCATGTTAATAGCACATAAAACATTATAATTAGCCTACATGGTAGCACGAAATCCTAATTTACTTGGCAAAATTTTCCGGGGCCTTACATTAGGCACCACACTTTAACTTTTGAATCCGCTAGGACCATTGTTGAGAGTCACCCATTCTGACCTTGTCCCAAATATAGTGAACTCCAAGGCTCTTCTAGGACATGAACACCCTATCAAAGAAGCACCGTGCTGAACCACATTCCGTGTAAGTCACATCAACACGAAGCATAAATGCTAAGTCCTCCCAAAGTCTGAACATCAATCGATAAGGGAAATTATACACATATTCTTCAAATTCTTTGCTCAAATCAACACAGGTGTCTTCTTTACTTAGTTATAATAACCCATCAATACACCGATAACCAGGAACCTCTCAAGTAGACAACTACGCAATCAATTCGTAGACGGTGGGCCTCTACCAGTTAACTTAAATCTACCATTGCATAAATCCGGAACCATCTAAGATTCCTTATCTCTCACTAACATGATCGTGCACAATAAACCCTCCAAGTTACACGAAACCCTTCCATTAATGTTTCATGAACACTCTGAATCACTAGCCACATTTACATATTCGACCTCTTACTGGATAGCCAGTAGAATTCTTCATAGAAGCTTCATCAACACCACGTGATCGCTAACCTATTCATTAGGAGATAACCCACATGTGGAAATTACATACCGACATCTCCCAACGATGTTGCACTGTGTGCCCGTACTATGAAATCCTTAAACCATCCTGAGACCCTGCTCATTCACTAGTTGTATAGGCCTGTTCGCTCCTTATGGACACAAACCAAAGGTGCCACAATACATCCCAATCCAAGGTATGTTGTATTCCTCTTCATATCAATCAAACTCCTTTATGTTGCTTCCAATCTTCCCTATAATAGCAGCCAATATTCTAAATTAAGTCCGTAGACCTAATCACTGTCCACCATGAATCCCAAATCACCCTAAACTTTTCCTAAGGCATGTAGTCATCCTACCACAAAACCCATATGTTATTCCGCTACTCTACCACTTTGGTCAAACCCTCTCCTTTAAGAAACTACTTGACGCCTTCTTGTCAAACATGGCCTTCTAGAAGTTAACGACAACTAGATATCTCCCACATGTCCTTCCTCATCCGTCGCTGCCTAGTTGTTGCCTTAAGTCAACTTTCCACTCCGTAGCACTTGAACCAAGAGATCTCTACCAATTTTAAACCCCTTCGAAGATCATCTTTCTTGAGCTATGAACACCAAGAACAACAATTCAATCCTGAACCACCGCACACGGAGATCTCTAATAGCCGCTTCTCTGGCACCATTTCACACTACCCTACCCCAAGGGAGATTTGATGAAGACCATAACACCAGAGAACTTAACACATTCAATCAAGCGCGACGACACCACTTTACTGATGAAAGTTCTACCACGCTCGAAAATACCAAGTCTCATTCCTCCATTAACCCAAATATGAGCATTCGTAGCCTGTTTACCTTGCCTCCGCAAGAAATAAATATTGAATATCTGAATCATGCACTAAGTAAACCTCCTTCCAAGTCATATTCTAGTTCGACTCATAGACAACATCCAACCGTTATGCAAACACTATGTGACAGCACCGCATGAATCGTCATATAAAGCAATGTAAAATCTCAAAACCTTAGGTAGTAATGGTACTGAGCTGAAAAATAAAACAACCTTCTGTAAGGTGACAATAATAGCCTAATCAAATATGCAGGGAGAAACATCCTGCGCCACATTTGTAGTACCATTATAATTCCTCAATTCCTAATTTATAACAAGTGATTCACGTTGCATGAGATTGAATAGTAAAGAAACAAAGGCACACGCCTCAAAGGAAACAAATTGCACGATTAGAAATCAAGACGGAGAGTGTTCCTAACTACCCTATAGCCTCTCGAAAATATGTACAGACGTCTCTGCACCGATTCGCAAGACTATACTAGACTTACTCATGACATGTGAAGTGACCCTAGTACTTTGATACCATGTTGTCATGACTAAAAATCCATTTAAGGATGAGATGGCACCGGACGCCACTATCAAGAAAGTCGACAATAAATAATAAATTTAGTTCTCATTTTAGTATTTTTGATTTTCATAATTTCCTTCAATTTAATAGTAAAAGATGGGATTTATAGAGTAAATAACATCATTTTAACTATTTCAATACCGAGCAACCCATAATCACCCCAAAGCCCGGTATCACAAGTACATTAGTATCAACTAGGAAGTAAAATAAAATACAACATTTATCCATAATACAAATTGGACAGAAGAAGTATAAATATTCTGAAGAGACTCTACTGACTGCGGGTCGTAAAATGAAATACAACTCTCCTAAGTCTATGCATTAATCACATCTCAGCTCTCACATGGCCACTAGGCATATATGTGCCTGCACAATAAAATGTGCAGCAAGTGTAGTATGAGTTCATAAATAAACGCGTACCCAGTAAGTATCCAGTTTAACCTCGAAGGAGTAGTAACGAGGGGTTGACTCCGACACTTACTATGGGTTGTAAATGAAATACCAGTGATATAAGTAAGCAAGGATTAGATAGAATGGTTGTAAGCTCAATATTAAGAAGTAATTAAATAATTATTTTATAAATAAAGAATCTCCAAATTCATTTTTTCATCATTTATCAATTTAAATGGATATTTTTTGTTGATATTAGACCTGCCTAAGCCTGTTTAACTGGCCGAGTTAACCCGGTTTCGGACCGCCCTGACTGGTTGTAACCCGGACAGAAACAGCCAGGTAGTTAGTGGTCGGATGGGCTGGGTTAGGGGGTTTGGTCCGTATAAAAAAAATTTGTTAACCGGACTGGTCAAATGTGGTCAATAAAAAGTAATACGGTTAACCGGCCTGCACTGGTTAAATGACTAGTTTCTAGAAAAAAATTTATTGTCATATGACCGTTGGCAACGGTAAGCTTCAAATTTTGTCGTTTCCCAACGGGTTTATTGCAAGAATAGCCCTTTTTGGGCAATTTTTTTTTTAAAAATATTACTTTTAGTAATTACTAATTTAGCCCTTTGAAAAACTATAAATATACCCCCTCCCCCTTCGTCTTCTTCATTTATTCACTCATCTCTGATTCCTCAAACTCAAAATCTCAATTCACGTTAAATCATGCCCCGTACTTCTAGAGTGCGGTCATATGTTTGGGAAAACTTTGAGGAGGTAGAAGAAAATGAAGAAGTTCACAAAGTAAACTGCAAGAACTGTGATCTAGTCTTAAATTGTTTAAAGTGGGTGGTCATAGGCTGTTTAAGGAAGCATATGAAGATTTGTCTTGAGCGTCCTCCAGAAATTCGTATTTATGTTAATTTGAGGCGATTTTGTATTATTTTAAAATTATTAAACATATTCATGCTTAATGTTTTAGTTTTTTAGATTAATTTGAAGTATTACTGTCACACCTCTTTTTTACATGGCGCTTACACCCCGCGAAGGGTATAAATAAAATGAGTTTTTCCAATTA
>MU716705.1:681-18823 GCA_026770625.1 Nicotiana glauca | reverse complement strand
TCATATATATCATCAAAACAACATAAAAATGTGATTATTTAGGGCATGATTATAGTCAAATTCACCTATTATCAGATCTATGTAGAAAATTTGGGTGCTTAAGCACCCATTAACCTTAACTTGGGTAGGTATAATTCCATAGAATACTTAACGAAATGGGTATAAATTATCAGAAAGCACCCACATAACAAAACTGCTGGTGGGTGCTTTGGTGAAGAAGGAGTCCTGGAAGCTTAGTAATATTTGAAGGCGGGAGTTTGATTCTCAGCAACAATATTTTTTTCAACCTTTGAGCACCCAGAAACCTAATATTCTAGATCCGCCACTGGAAGGATCTATATGGAAGAAATGGGGTGGTACGTCAGTCGGTCGTTCGGGTAGAACTTCATGTATGTACTGGTATTGCATGTAATAAAACATTACAAAACCTAAATAAATAAGGATTGGTACCGCAAGTCACAAAAGGACGGAAGAAATTAAAAAATAGTCATATTTACAAGTGATCATTCAAAAATAGCCACAGTTTTAAAGTAATTGTAAAGATAAATCTGAACAAAAATACTGTTTCAAATCCAAAAAAAATACTCCGGTATAATATATTGAAACTCCAGTATATTATACTGGTATGATATATAGGTGCTCTAATCTCGAGTATATTATACTAGAACTTTCTGCATGTTAGAGTTCCAGCATAATATGTTGAAAGTTCGTACACAGGTGTACCGATCTCCAGTATATTATGCTGGAACTTACCGTGTTGCAGCAAAATAGTGGCTATTTTTCAATAACATTGCAAACGTTGGCTATTTTTGAAAGACCAATCCGAAAACTGGCATTTGCATCTATATCCGCTTTTTGTATCACGTTTTAACTTGTGTCCGCTTTGCAAAAAAAATTACAAACGTACCCGCTTTTTCGCATAACTTCAGCATACGGGGCTGAAGTAACTAAGACAATCACGCAGTTCAGCTCTAGAACTGAAGTTTTTGTTTTGTAACTGGCGAACTTCAGCTTTAGAGCTGAAGTTTTTGTTTTGTAACTGGTAAACTTCAGCTTTTTGTTTTGTAACTGTCGAACTTCAGCTCTAGAGCTGAAGTTTTTATTTTGTAACTGTCGAACTCCAACTCTAGAACTGAAGTTTTTAAAACCCTGAGTTTTTAAAACTTGATTACTTTACTTTTCGTTTTCCCTAAATCGTGCACTAGAACAGTAGACTAACGCCACACCATCTTCTGCGGCAACTATGTGCACTATGTAGAAAAAAAATCTGCTAGCAAGTAGCATCATAAAACGTTTCACAAAATCAGGAAATAAGTATTAGGCACTATTAAAGAGAAAAAATTTATTTGATTCAAATTCAACAAACACATAATCACGTGAAGTCAGGGAAGGAGAGATATTGTTTAATCAATGTTAAGTTCCAGGGAAATATGGAGATCATCGAAAGAAGGAGGAGGAAAATAATTGCTGAAATTGTTTAAAAAGTGGGTACAAGTTAAAAGTTAAAAAAAATGGATATAGATTAAATGGGGGAGACTAAATAGGACGCCCCGTGCAGTTTTGACGCTAGCATGTGCTATTTTTACCAAAATGAGTGTCATGGTCAAATTACCCAACGCCGGGCTCAAGGCCCATTGTCGATGCCGCTTAACTCATATTTATTCAAGTTTTGCTTTGCTTTTCCTCTTTGCCCCATTGTTCTCTCTTTTCATATTCTTTTATTTGTGCAAGTTCAGCTTTGTTTTTCTTCTTTACCCTAGTTGTTCCCTCTTTCCATTTTCTTTTCTTTTTCTTAATTTCATTTGTTTCAATTTTCGTATTTTCACTCTACATACAATTATCTATTTAAACTATAAAAATATATTTGCTTATGTTTTTTTCTAGATATGAAAATATTTGTTTGAATATGCTTTTGATATCATTTTTTCGTTTTTATCTAGTAAATGTTATTATTATTTTTTGATTTCAAATCAAGAATCAAATATTTTTTACTTTGATTATAACACGTTTATTTATGCACCAAAAGAATCTTGTATAGTGAACCCAATTAATCTATTAATATAGAAAAGAAGAGGCAAATTCATAATATTGTGCCAAGTGTCAACCCAAAATATCGACATGTGTCAAGTTTTAAGACAAAACTACAATAAGCTTGGAGATTCAAAAAAATTATAAAATAAAAATGTTAATTTGAAGCTTTTAAAGCATTAATTTGTTTCAGTTATTTTCCTTGAGAGTCCCACGTTTTAAAGCATTAATATGTTTCAGCTATTTGCTTTAAGAGTCCCACGTCTGGGCATACTTAGCTAATATTGATTTTCTGGATAGAATTTGTTAATAAAGGGGGAATATATGTTTTTGAGTAATGGCCAAAAAATATAAATATTTTTTCTTGAAACATAGAACATATGCATTTGAATTATTCGATAAAATATTCCACGCAATTTACTAAAAAGTAAAAATCTATTTTGACTTTCTATTTTTGAGTAATGGTGTAGAAAGATAAATATTTTTTTTTGAAACATAGAAGAAGAATTTGAAGAAGTTAATATAAGGAGAAGTTAAGACGCTCAATACATAGTATGTATCTATATTTATATATTTTATATCTATTATTAAAAGGGGAAAAAGACATGTAGTAATTGTAGGGTTAGTTATTTAATTATTTCTAAACTCAAATTCAAAATTTATTGTTTAATTATGAGTGCTCCGAAATGTTTGCATCATTTTCTCCCCTATACGTTATCCCAACTTTTGAAATGTTTAAAATCCAATAACATACATTTTGCCTCATTATTTTCAGGAAAATGAAAGCTACGTTAGTGGCACATTATTCTTTCTTAACCGTTTTAAAAGAAACTGATAAGTCACGCCTCCCCCTTAAATATTCTCTTAATTAGTTAATAATTAATTACACCCTATTTTTTTTTAATTATAAAAATAAATTGTTGCCAATTTTTGGCTAAATTATATAGAGATTTTTTATATATTAATTCACGCATATCAAATGTCTTAATAAAAAGTTCTAAATTTTATTTGAAATATGCAAAATCTGAACTCAAGTTAAAACCGTGCAGCCGTAATCTTAGGTACATTCAAGACTTTTTTTGAGAAGTTATCAAACTTTTTAATATTAAACTGTTGAACTACTCCTTCTTTATAGCGAAAAAATTGTAAATTGTTTATATTAATTTTGTAAACTTAAAAATAACTTTTAACTATTATTTTGAATTTAAAGCAGTTACAATCTTTCATATTTATCCTAAACCCATCCCTTACGATTTTCTCTCTTCTTTCCAATCTATTTTCTATTTTCTTGGTAACCTTATAGTTTTTTTCTTTTTTTCTTTTGCTTTCTTTATTCTCAGAATCTCAGCAATGGTCACTGCTTCAGAGGGAATGGCTTGATAAGATTCAAGATACATGTGAAGGTGATAGATAATATTGGTGATATCATTTTTGTTCTTTTTGACGAAGAAGCTAATCGACTGCGAAAAGTTTAGAGGATCACAATAAATCATTATCAAGTAATGTTCTTCTACAAGTTACATCATTGTGTAGTTGTGTAACATATATTACCGAACTATATGATCACGATAATATATAATTTTTAAAACTTTTAAGAAACATGGAACCATAACGGCTAATTATTGTAAGGACGCAGATGAAATTGTTGTAGCAAAAGTGCGTTTTCGTAAACATATTTTTTTGATGTTGTAATTGATATATTTACTTTCAACAATTTAATTTTATGTCTTTGTTAATATATTGGGTCAAGAATTTTTTATTATTTTGTATTGAAAAAGTTATGATTTTATTTTTTATTTTTTATGTTTGTGTTGCAATTGTAAGCAACTTAGAGTCGTATCATGTATTGATTATGAGGTTAATGATGAAGTCACAAATCATGAGTCATCTCAAGTTTATTTTTAAAAATTTTATTTTCATGTTGCATATGATTTTAATATAATATTTTAAAATATCGATATAATTTATAAGATGATAAAAAATTAAATCACTGAAGTTATAAAAAGTTCAAGCAATCAAGTATACTCCTGCTAAAAGATTGTTAAATTATTATGTTAATATTCTTAGGCCTATCTCAAGTTTGGATTGATTTGTATTATTTATAGCGATTGAAAAAATATATTTTATAAGTTTAAATGATGAAGAAATTTGGAGTAATAACATAAAAGTATGAAAGTAGTTTAGATTTAAGGAGTATAAAATTTTTGTTTGTATTATATTAAAAGAGGAATGATAGGCAATAACATAAGTGGAATGCTAATAAATAATTGTATGAGAAGGTATCTAAAAATGCAAACACAATAAAATTGAACAAGAAGAATATATATATATATATATATATATATATATATATATATATATATATATATATATATATATATATATATATATATATATATATAGAAGTCTCTGAATTATGGTTCAACAAAATATACTTTACAGATAAGATCATCTAATTGAAATCTTAATAAATGTTGAATAAAAACAAATGTAATTTAAATTAAAATGTTGATTTATAAATAATTAAAAGTAAAATATATCATATTGAAAATAAAATATAAGTAGTTCCAAATTATTATTTATTATAGGTGAAATACTAAATTAAAAAAACTAACTAAGAAAATTATAGTTAAAGATGCATACAAGAGGATGACAGGGATTGTGTGAGGATATTTATGATTTTGATAATTTGTATAAAACAAATAAAGTACATTATTATATAATATTAAAAGTTATGGTTAACATATTTAGACAACGAACAAAGCTTATATATTGTTTTTTTTATTACTATTAACTAATATAACCTTTCGACTTGCCAAATATGTTAGGATTTTCTCGGGTAAGCTTGACAATATTATTTTACAATAAGATAAATCTTAAAATTATTTAATAAACCCGTATATTCATGATTAAGTTTATCAATGGTCCGCGCATCGCGCGGGTACATATACTAGTTCAATATAAAATGAACTGACTAGATACACACCTTAATTCAACCTTCTTGACTAGTGTTAAGTTCACATTAAATACACCGGCACCCGTAGCCATTTGATCCTGAATCCGCCTCTAAGATCAACGGTTCAAGCCCAAGTCAAGTATTTTATTTGTACATCAATTGTGGAAAGATTTAAAACTCAAAATGTAGCTATAGATCTTCGAACCCTTGACATAACCTAGAAAATTAGGACGCTTGACAAAACAATGTCAAGAGGCGTCACTTCAACCAAATTATACATTTATTTTAATTATATACAAGTATTTAGTAAAATTTTATGACAAAGTGGTGTCACGTGATACCGTTTCGACCAAGGTAAATCCTATGGGTGTTTGACTCAAAAGATTTTAAACTCTTTTTAAGCAAATCAATCAAAGAGGAAGGGGTAAATCGTAGTCGAAGATAATAAACTCTAAGATGACGATAATAGGGAGGGGATAATAGTAGAGAAATAATAACAGTAGAGAGAGATGATAATAATTTTGTATCAAATCCTCCCCCTATTACAAGACTTAGACCCCTCTTATATACCGAGAGTTTTCCCCTAATCGTGGGGAGGACGAATTAAGAAATATCTAATGAATACACCCTAGGTCTTCTAACATGCAAAATCTAATACTGATGCGGTAGCATCTCTCCTTCTGCCTCAGGGTCGTGCCCCTCTGTCGACTTGTAGGTTTTCAGTCATTTGTTATACTCGCTGTAGGCCGTGGTCGATCAAATTCGGACCCATATAGTTAGTCCCTCCGCTCGTCAAGGTCGCAAACTCAACATCATCATCCACAACTTGCTTTTGTTTCAAGGCATTCACATCACCGCCTCTCCCACTTCGTGTTGTAACTGTCATAACATGATTGTTCTCACCCTTAGGGTTCACTACCGTATCACTTAGTAGAGCACCCTTCGAGCGAGTGTTCAATGTTTGAGAGATTTGGCCTAATTGCACATCCAAGTTTCGGATAGAGGTATTGTAGAAAGCCAACTGTGCATCCGAATCCACATTCTTCTCCATCATTTGTTCGAATATTATTTCAATTCTACCCATATCATTGGTAGAAGAACACGGACCTTGGGAAGGAAATGGGGGTGAATTGTTCGGTTGTTGTTACATTGGGGCCTTTGAAAGCTTGCCCCTTATTGCTTGATTATTGTTCCATCCACCCTGATT
This sequence comes from Nicotiana glauca, assembly GCA_026770625.1. NCBI lineage: Eukaryota > Viridiplantae > Streptophyta > Magnoliopsida > Solanales > Solanaceae > Nicotiana > Nicotiana glauca. Next base: position 12,632 of record MU716705.1, on the reverse strand, counting down.
GGTTGTTCCCCCAGTTTCCTTGATTGTTCCGATTGTTGTTTTGATTTCCCCAATTCGAATTTTGATTATTGCTTCCCCAGTTGTTGTTCCTTTGTTGGTGATTTTTTCAATTATTGTTGCCTTGTTGTTGATTGCCCCAATTACCTTGGGACCTCCATTGTTGTTGTTGGTTAAAAGAGTTGCCTCTTTGGCCTTGAGAATTGTTCACATATTGTACCTCTTCATTTTGCTCATCACAACCATCATTTTAAAACCATCACATGCATTGTTAAATTGCTCAGAATTCTCTTGGTTTTGATGCCTTCTTCGCCTTCTCTGGTTCACTAGCATATTAACACCCTCCATGGCATTCACTTGTCGAGGATTTTGGACTTGTTACAATTGTGCCTTAGCCAATTGGTTCATAGTAGTTTTCAACTCCGCTATAGCTTGCCCATGGTCATGTAATTCCTTATGCAAATGAATAACCGTAGGGTCACCTTGAGGAACATTGACTCTACTTTGCCATGCGGAGGATGTACCGCCATCTCATCAAGAATGGCACAAGCTTCATCATACGTCAACTTCATAAAATTACCCCCGGCCAATTGGTTCACTATGCATTGATTTGTAGTATTGATGCCTCGGTAGAAAGTTTGTTACAACATATTCTCCGTCATGTCATTATTGGGGCATTCCTTCACCATCGTTCTATAGCGCTCCCAAATCGCATGTAAAGGTTCCGTAGGCTCTTGCTTGAAGGCCAATATCTCATCTCGAAGTGCCTCCATGTGCACGAGTGAGAAAAATTTAGCAATAAACTTGTCCGCCAACTCATCCCATGTTGTGATGGAATGGTTGGGGAGTCTCTCTAGCCAATCCAATGCTTTCCCCCGAAGTGAGAATGGAAAAAGTCTCAATCTAAGAGCATCCTCATACATATTTGTTTGCTTGCTCCCCCAACATGTATCCACGAACCCCTTGAGATGTTTGTAGGCATTTTGATCTGCAACACCCATGAAATACCCATACTGCTCAAGTAAGGTCAATATCACATTAGTTATCTGAAAATTGACTACCCGGATTCTGGGTAGGACAATAGCACTTGCATATCCTTGTTTTAGTAAAACCCGAGGAACCGCTCTTGGAGGTGGCGGATGAGGGTCTGGGACATTTTCATTAGCATTGGCCTAGCGGCCTCGTCGTGGTCCGGGAGGTACAAGAGGCACCTCCTCCTCTCCAATATCATCAACCTCCTCCCCCGCAAGAACATTTCCAAGAGGGTCATTAGCATTTAAAGCTATTTGGTACCTGAAGTATTCACACACACAAATTACTAACAAAGAAGGAAAGAAGAGCAATACACAAAACTAACTAAATAGATAGCCAAAACCGTTAGCTCCTCGACAACGGCACCAAAAAGTGATCGCTTCCAACTCCGCACTACTAATAAGTAGCAAGAGAGGGTTGCAATAGATTTTACCCGATTTTGGGTTAGGATCGATATCCACAGAGCGAGAATTAGAATCGAGTATCTATCTAGTTTAGGATTGCGTATGTGCTCTTAGTTGGTCTTCTATTCATTTTTGGGATTTTCTTTATAATTCTACTTTTATCAAACAACAAATTGTAAATTAAACTAAGAGTTGAAATTGCTACAAGTTGTTCAAATAGGTTTAAAAAGCACTAGAGTAGTGACTTCCGCCTAGGTGGTCAATTGACGGGTACTTGAGTCTAAGGCATCTTTGATATATTTGGGGAATATGATATAACTGTTGCACTAATTTACACACTCTACACCTCTCGGTGGTTCAAGTGATTTTGCCCAATTGACTTTCTCAAGACCAATTGGGTATGCTAATTTGCATAAGCAACAAAGGTTCAAGTCAGGTATTACTCTCTCGAGGTTTAACCCTTTAATTGGGACTATCAATTTCTTGAATACGCTCCAATTCCTTGTTGGGTCAATTTCAGAGACTTAGATTCTCTTTCTCAAGAAGAACCATAGTCAACAAAACACAAACTAGTGTTTGCAACCACTAATTCAGAAATTAATCATGAAATTGACCCAAATAACAAACACCCATAATCAATTTAGCCCTATAATACAAGACCCATCAATTATCCACACTAGGGTTGAGCCACAACCCTAGCTAATGGGTCTAGCTACTCATATTGAAAGAAGAAAAATAAGAAATAGATGAAGATAAACTCATATTAATTACTTGCTAAGCTAAATACAAAGATTCAATGATAAAAAGTAAGTAAAGATGCCCAAAATAGCTTAGAAAGTCGAACCCACGAGCGCAACTGATGTTTTACATTATCTGATTCCCTAAAAATGGAAAAAAATCTATTTATACTAAGCTAAAAAATCTGGACAAAAATGCCCCTGTGGGGTTAGTACGGACCGCACAAAATGGACCGCGGTCCGCACTAGGGCTTTGGCTTTGAAAAATGGCCCTCTGAACTTGGGCTCCGCGGACTGCACAGAATGGACCGCGACCGTGGAGGCTTCTAGTGCGGTTATCACAAAGTTGACCGCAGACCACACAGGCTTCAAACTTGAAAAATCACCCTCTCTAAATCTTGGCACCGCGGACCGCAGAGATTGGACTGCAGCCGCGTTGCCCTTAGTGCGGACCTCACAAGATGGTGTATGGCTAAACAAGATGGTGTGCAGCCGCACAAGATGGTGTGCGTCCGCACTGCCTTGAAGCCTGAAATTCAACTCTCTGAATCTCCCAGTGCGGACCGCACAAAGTGGTGTGCGGCCGCACTAGGCATGTTCTGCCTGAGCTTGCCTTGTCTTTGGCACTTGTGCAAGTTTCGCTCCTTTTGAGCCGATCTTTGATATTTTGTCACTTTGTTGATCGAACCTACAATCAAGCACAACTTGTAAGCCTTTTGGGACTATTTTGTAAGAATATTTGATCAAAGCATAAGCAAGAAGGAGTATAAAATGCGTCAAAATCCCTAGTTATCACTGACCGCTTCATTGATTGTGGCATTGAATTTTCTCCTCATCTGCCATACCAACGAAAAGAGCGGGTCGACATTCAACCTATGAGTGGCAATGTCCTTTGGGATCCATGGCATATCTGAGTGGGAAAAGGCAAATAAATCAGCGCTGCTAGTTAAAAATTCACGATACTTACCTAGCTCCGAGAGGTTATACCCGATGTAAGCCTTTTTTGTGTTGTCGGCGTCGTCAAATTGGACTGGGTCGAGGTCCTCTATAGTTGCCTTATAGGCTTCTATGATGTCTGGGTCTCTGATGGCCTCTGTTGGTGGTCGGGTTTAGTTCCCGACATAGCTGATTGCTATGCCTCCGCACTTGTACCTTTTAGTTGTTTGGTATGCGTGCAATCTTGGGCGATCCGATAGCATTCCTGGGCGGTGCGCGGCTCACCTAGGATGCTGAATATTCCCCATACGGTGGGAAATTTGATCACTTGATAGAAGCTTGAGGGGACAGCTCGCATGGCGTGTATCCTTGGGCTTCCTATGATGGCGCTATAGGCTGTTTCCTAGTTCATGACGTGGAATGTAGTTTCCAGCGTGACTCCCTCTGCTAGGACTGACAGCTCTATTTCCCCAGATGTCCGCTCTACTGCATTGTTAAAACTCGTTAGTGTTACGTAACGCGATATTATTTTATCCTCGAGCCTCATTTGCATGAGAACTCTCGGGTGAATAATATATGCGCCGCTTTCGTCGTCTACCATGATTCTTTTTACATCTGTATCAGTGATGCTTAAAGTTATAACCAAAGCATCATAATGAGGGAAAGACAAACCGTCGGCATCTGACTTTTCAAAAATGATACTATCTTCGAAGTCATCATACCGTTCGTGGGAGACCGTCCGTTTGAGTTTGTTCGTGGTGGTGAACTTCACATGGTTGATTACCAAGTATTCGCCATCGCCAATGATCATCTGTATGGTACGTGCTGGCGACGGTGGCTTTGAAGGTCCTTGAGATGGGTCACGTCCTCTGGCAAACTTGGCCCTTCCTTTATCGCTGAGCAGTTCTTTCAGGTACCCCTGGTTCAACATCCTGACCACCTTTTGCCGTATACCCATGCAATCTTCGGTCTTGTGTCCTCTTTCATAATGGAATTCGCAGAGGACGTTTGACCTTCTCGCACCTCGGTCTGATTTCATTTTTTGTGGCCATTGCACCTTCCTGCCTAGCTTCTCTAGTGCGTACACTATCTCTGAAGGGGAAACACAAAAGTTATAAGCAGATAACAGTGGAGGCATACCTCTTTCATTTCAAAGGGGTGCGGTGTGTCATAGCACGACATCTGTATGCCTTGGAGGGGGCGTGTTAGATGTTCTAACATATGGCTGATGCCTTTCTCGATTGAAACGCTGGGGTTGATCCTTTTTCCCATCGTTACGTTGATCTCTCCTTCCCTCAGTCTGAACTGATGTTAGTTGCTAAGTCGGGACGCTTAGATCGTATTCGTCTGCCCTTACGTCATCGCAATAGACGTAAATATCTTCCCATGTGGTGGGAGGATACTTCATGAGTCTGTTGAGCAATTTTTTGGTTGCCTTTGATCCGTTCCTGTTTAACCTATTTTGGAAGGCCGCTATCGCCATTCCTTCCGACATATTTGGCAGGCCAATCCTTACTCTATTGAATCGGGCCAGAAAGTCTCGAAGTCCCTCGCCTGCCATTTTCCTGATGGCGAAGATGTTATTGACCCTAGATTCAGCCTTCTTTGCCCCTGCATGAGCGGTGGCGAATTTATCTGCCATCTCCTCAAATGTTGATATCGATTTTGCTGGTAGCTGGGAGTACCATGTTGATGCTCCTCCGGTCAAATTCTCACTGAACTTTTTTAGCAGCACATGTGGCACTTGTTCTTTTGACAGGTCATAGCCCTTCACCACAGTGATGTAATGGATTAGATGATCCTCTAGATCTGTGGTCCCGTGGTATATTCTTAAGTATGGCGGCAATTTGAAGGTTTTTGGGATGGGGTGAGGAGTAGCTCCATCGTTGTATGGATGTTCGACAAATCGGCTCACATCGCATTTTGGTAGTAGTTTAGGGGCGCCATGTATTTTGTCAACCCTTTCGTGGTTCTCCTTCATTTGATCACGGAGTTCTTTGTTCTCATTTTCCATCTCTTCCATTTTCTTTAGGATGGTCATGAGCGCATCGTCACTTGCGTCGATGATAGTGCGGGTGCTGCCCATTCACGTAGTGCCTGGCTCGTCGATGGTAGCTGCGATTTCTATCGTTGGTAAGTCTTCGATATTTCTTTGAGGGGTTTTTTCGAGCATGTTGCTCAGAGCACTTGTCAACCACTCCTCTAGCAGCTTTTTGATTGCTAGTGGTGTTTCTTTCGGCGTGGACGTGGAGGCTCCCCTTTCGTGCAAGACCGTCAGATCCTCGTGTGGAGAGGGTGAGATCTCCCCCTCCGGTGTATCCCATGGTGTTGTATTCTCAGTGTCTTCTCTACTGGCTTCGTTGAGGGAGCTTAAGAGGTTGTTTGAGACATCTGCTATCATCTTCAGCCTCGCTTCTTTCTCTGCCATTGTTGATTTTTATGGGGTTTGAAGAACAGTAATCATCACTTTCAAGAACCTAAACGAAAGCTATGATTTCGGCTATGGAAATCCCCATAGACGGCGCCAAATTATTTGACTCAAAAGATTTTAAACTCTTTTTAAGCAAATCAATCAAAGATGAAGGGGTAAATCGTAGTCGAAGATAATAAACTCTAGGATGACGATAATAGGGAGGTGATAATAGTAGAGAGATAACAACATTAGAGTGAGATGATAATAATTTTGTATCAAATCCTCCCCCTATTACAAGACTTAGACCCCTCTTATATACCGAGGGTTTTTCCCTAATCGTGGGGACGACGAATTAAGAAATATCTAATGAATACTCCCTAGGTCTCCTAACATGCCAAATCTAATGCTGATGCGGTAGCGTCTCTCCTTCTGCCTCAGGGTCGTGCCCCTCTGTCAACTTATAGGTTTTCGGTCATTGGTTATACTCGCTATAGGCCGTGGTAGATCAAATTCTGACCCATACAATGGGATACGCTAATATGTAAATAATATGGGAAAGATAAAAATCCGGTTTGCTTGGACATTAGTGTGTACATAGTTAGAAAATGGTCGTAATTACTAAACTGTGTAATACAATAACAATGTAATTCTAGGAGTGATATTTCCTCGCATAAGTAATACTAGTGATGGATAGCTCGTGCTCTGCATGGGCCCAAGCTCAAATAAAAAAACTAATATAATTTCAGTTAATTAATAATTTATTTTAATCTTGTTACGAAATAAATGTGATTTTCAGTCACAAAAATTTTCTGTATTGAAGTCAAGTCCATATCCAAACATAATGAACAATCTTTTTTCAATTTCAAATACTTTTTAAACCTTAATAAAATATTATTGAACGCTTACAAAAATAAATAAAATGAACTCAAACCCTACAAGATTATACATAAACTAACTTGTGTTAGACACTTTATTTCAAGGGAAAAGGATATATAATAAAATTTGACTAAAACCTATATTAAACTATAACGATATTATTCTCTTTGTCATTATAAGAATGACAATGACATGGTATAATAGTCAAAATATCTATTATTTATTTTATATTTTAAGTATGATAATAATTCCCTTTCATTAATACCATAATTCAATTTTATTCCTACAACTATAGATAGTTACCTAAGTAGTACTTCATTATTTTATCTGTTTACCTCTAGATCATAATTAAATCCTTCTTTGTCTTTTTTATTCTTCTGTAAAAACTCAGTAAGTCCTGGCTTCTTTTTTTATAGTTTCAGCATAACGTATATGGTATTCTTCTACTTTATTAGAGAATCTATCTTTAATATTATTGTAAAATAACTAATACCTCCAACAATATTACAGTAAATTGCGTAAGGTATAATTATGTAGCTTGATAATATTCTTTCAGAATGTAATCTTCATATCACAATGTGTGTCTAATTCATTTTACTTTTATTACAAATTGTTGAATAACAAATATTTGCTTCTTTGGAAATGAATATCTTGTATTACTTCTACAATACTATATTAGGTATGTATGATATGATGTACTTTTTATAGTAATCTATTAGTAAGAAAAAGCAATTTTCTTTATTACAATAAATATTTTGTATTATCTCACTGTATTAGGCTCATATACTGTTATTTTCTTTACTCTAACAAAATTGACCTTAAATTGGAATGAATGATAACTTTGAAATTTAAAAGCTAACAAGGTGATCTTTTTACGTGAGAAATGTGTTTGGATAGCAAAAACTTAATTTAAAAGGTTAAATTCAAAAAAAATAACGAAGGTATTATGAAAATCTTTTCAGGGAACATAGAAATAGATTTGGGTCCTGGGACTTGACAATATACTATTTATTGAACAAAAAAAATATATATTATTTATAACAACAAATAATATAAAATTTTGCATAGAAAGTGATACAAAAATTATTTTGATAAACAAGAGAATACAAGGAAAAGAGGGTTGGGTGGCAGTAAACGTGGATGCAAAAAGATAGCGTAAAAAAACTGCTACTATGTACTATTAGGGGACCCATATAAATAGAAAATGATCATTTCGAAAAAGCTGTCGTGAACGGGCAACGTGGGAAATTCATGTGGGCCCTGAAAATTTATTAGCGTGTACAGATGATAAAGCTAAGATGTACAATACCTATAAAGTAGCTAAAGTATGAAATTTCGAAAACATCCTTGTAGTGAAATTACGAAACTACCCAGACAAATTAAAAAGTTCAAGGGAACACACAGGTTGACGGAGAGGGCTTGGGTTCCCTCTTCTAATAAGTAGGAAAAAATTATACAGTTAGATATTTTCTAACTAGAAAATAAGAATTCACTATCAAATAATTGATGAAGCATTTTTTCTATGTATAAGAAAATAAGCTTTAATGGATGACAAATATGCATATTAAATGCTTCCACCATCTCAATTTATATAGTAATGTTCGAATTTTGAGAGTTAAAGTTTTTTTTTAATCGTAATTTTATATACTTTTTAAATATTTTAAATAATTAATTATAATAATTTATAATATTTTTTACGTAATTATCATATATATATATTTTGAAAAATAACTTAAAAATTTTATGTTTCAATTCATGATCAAATCTAAGAAGTTTAATTCTGGAAAACTATTTTATGACCGTGAGAGTATTATTTGTTGCTCAATTCCTTGAGTGTGACTTTCTCTCTCTTCAACCAAATATTTCTTGGGAGCCAGTAGGATAATGACGGTGACTCCTTGTTCGATTGCTATCGATTGTGTCTCACTCATTCGGTAGCCATCACCAACAAGCAGGTGCCACCATTCTTTAAATTAGACAAACATGGCTAGGGTCGCTGATCTTAAGTACTGTAGCAGCTAAGTTTAACCGTCATTTTGGTCAAATTGCAAAAATCAACTTATTTTGAGAATTGTTTTTTTTCGAAAGTATTTTTCTCAAAAGTATTTTTGGCAATGACCAATAAAAGTGTATTTTTTTTCAAAAGTTCTTATAAAAAAAGTGCTTTTGAAGAAAAACTACTTTTTCTTATTTCTCCAAAACTGCTTCTGCTTCTCCTCAAAAGCCTTTTTTTTTTTCTTTCAAAAGTTTGGCCAAACACTTTAATTTTTGGTCAAAAGTACTTTTGGCCAAAAAAAAAAATACTTTTAATCAAAAAGAAGCTTTGCCAAACAGGCTATAAGGCTCGCAAACCATCTTCTATTTTAATTTGGGAATAGTAATGGTCGGAGCTCCACTTAATTTTACCCAAGCTTCATTTGATCATGAATAGATCACTTAGGTTTGGTTTCATAAGTAGCAACGATTGCTCTATTAAGACTTGCTTATGTATATCGTGGAAATTCCAGTTCAATTCATGTTTGCTTTTGCTTGAGAAATGTTCTAATGTTAAAGCAATTAGCTTCTTAACTAGTTATCTATATTCTATATATTATTAAGAGCCATTTTCGCATATATATCATATAGAAACTATATTACCAAATATGTTCATAATTTGCTTATTACTCTTCATGTTAATAGTATTTTTACTTAATATATACAATGGATTAAATAAGGAATCACTGTAGCTTTATGCTTTCACATGGTTAAGCTCTTGAATCCAACTATAGACATTCATTCGAAAGACATTAGCTAGGTGAATTAGCTTCAGACATGTAAACTTAGGGAAGTGGACGCAGAACCCTACTAAAGATAAAGCAGAAACATCCATATTCTTTAATATTGCTTCAATATTGTTGTATCAGATTACACTGCAAGATTTGTACTACATTTAGTAATTCAAAGCATAAATTTCTCAATCGCAAATTTCAGTAATACAAAGCAAACGAAAAGAGAGCAGCAATTCCACAATTGACAACTATTAAAAAGCTTGAAAGCTTTGAATTTAAATTTGGGTTTTCAAAAATCATTATTTGTTTGGATTGGGTGTTGTTGAAAATAATCGGGAATATGGTTTGGAGTTTCTATCTCAATTTTGAGGGGTTTTGATGAAGATTAGACTTGGTTTTGACTGAATTTCAGATTGAAACTCGTCGAAGAAGAAGAAAAAGACATATTGCAGAAATTTAGATAAATTGTAGATTATTTGTATTCTCATTGTAGATGCTTTATTTTCTGTTTTCACAAATAAAAAATGGCTAAAACTTCTACAAATCTTCTGAAAAAATATAATTATATAAAAAATCCCAATTATGCTACAATTGAATGGGAATTGGGATATAAAAATTCAATTTACCCAGTTTGTAGATATTTTGTAGATAAATTGTAGATTATTTGTATTATGATTGTAGATGCTTTGTTTTCTATTTTTACAAATAAAAAACGACTAAAACTTCTACAAATCTTCTGCAACAAAAGCAATTATGTCGAAAATCCCAATTAAACTACAATCGAATGAGAATTGGGATATTAAAATTCAATATACCCAGTTTGTAGATAATTTGTTGATGAATTGTAGATTATTTGTATTCTGATTGTAGATGCATTATTTTCTGTTTTCACAAATCCAAAGCGGCTAAAACTTCTACAAAATCTTCTGCAAAAAAGGCAATTATGTCGAAAATACCAATTAAGCTATAATTGAATGAGAATTGGAATATTAAAATTCAATGTACCCAATTTATAGATAAATTGTAAATTATTTATATTTTGATTGTAGATGCTTTATTTTTTGTTTTCAGAAATCAAAAATCACTAAAACTCGATATAATGTCAAAGTACTGTGAGAATCAAGGCTCAAATTGAAAATGTGACCAGAGTGAAGCACTAAATTACTTGCGTTTCTGTTTTGAATAGGAAGGCAGCATTCTAGACAGCTTGAAATCTTGCCAACTAGATTAATCCGTCATAGAATATAATAATAATAATAAAAATAATAATATATTCTCCTTCTACAACAAATAAAATATGAAGCATAGTGGAAGACATCTTTCTTGTTTTCTTCCATCAAATACATTATTGCCATATCGTCACGGTGTCGCAATGTTTTAGTCATGAAATCTACTGCTTCTCTTGAACTAACTTATTAACTAGTGGTAAATTTAATGAATCAAAGCACTATTAAATATTAACTGAATCTGCTAATCTGCAATTAGGATAAACACAATGTAATAAGAGGCGGATCCAACTTTTTAATATCATGGGTGCACCATTAACTTTAGCTAAAGTTGATACTTGTTATAGTGTTTTACAACTAATCAATTTTGCACATTATCTAAATAGATAAACTTCATACTTGATAAATCATGTATATCATTAATATTATAAACAATTATTCAATAACTAATATGGTCTTAAATTGATTTGGTTCGTACTGTGTCAAAGCAAAGAGGAAATTAAGGTATGTAGAATGTTAATGACAAAGTAATGCCGTAAACATTTAAACTTTTGCACATTTTAATTCAAAAAGAAACACAAAGATATAAAAAAGCCTTAAGAGCATATGTCTAATTATTTGTATGTGAGTTGCTTACCCAAAAAAAAAAGTATTTTACTAATTCAAAAATTGAAAAATTCAAAATTTTGATTGGAATAAAAAGATATGAAGCAAGTTTTATCATGTACTGCGTAACTAATCTTTTAGAATTATTTATTGTAAAACAAAGTTAGAATAGTTCAAGATAAAAACAAATCTCAACGAGAAATAATCAATAGCTAAAAGCAGAATTCTTAATCTATTAGTTACCATTTATTAAATTGGATGAAGTCAAAAGAAAAGAGAAATGAAAAAAGGGTAAGAGAAAGAAAAGAAAAGAAAAGATAATGTCAAAATAATGATAGAATATGCGGCCATATGTCAAAATAATGATAGAATATGTGGCCATAAGGTGTGAAACCTGGGGACCCAACTCCCACTTTTGACCATGGGTTCACACCGCACTATACAACAAAATTTTCAAAAAATTATATTGAAAGTCTAGCTTATAACTCCAAACAGGATGGGTGCAAGTGCACCACAATTTGTGAGGTGTATCCGCCTCTGAATGTAATCCTGTCTAATCAATAAAAAAAAGGCACATTGTGATATATGGTACTTTGAATTTGTGACGACCCGACCCGTCGTCTTATGTGTTACTGCTCCGTTTTCCCCTTATTGTGTTGCTTCATGTTTCTATATCAGTATTAGAGTCGATCGGGTGTAATTGAATTGGTTTTGGTTGAAAATAAGGCACATACCCTCTTAGAAGGAAGCTTGTTTTAGAAAAGTTAACCGGGAGTTGACTATGTGGTTAGAGGGCTCGGATGTGAATTCCAGTGGTTCGGTTAGCTTCGGGGGAAGATTTGTGACTTAGGAGTGCGATCGGAATTGAATTTGGAGGTCCGATGTAGAATTAGGCTTGAATTGGCGAAGTTTGAATTTTGGCGGATTCTGGTTGATAGGTGAGATTTTGATCCGCG
>MU716702.1:32586-45341 GCA_026770625.1 Nicotiana glauca | reverse complement strand
CTAAATAGCGCTAGAATTTTGGTGAATGTAAGGAAGATAGAGACACGCAATTTCCGTGTCCCTATGGTGAAGACTTTGATGATTTTAAAAGAAATAGGGCAGGAAGGTCGGGTTTAGGGCGTGGGTTGGGCTTTGCTTTGGGCCAGGGTGTGACATTGATTTGGGCCATGTGTATTTCATTAGTAAGAGGCCTAATTTCGGGCATTATATTAAGAGTACCCCTTCATTTGTTTGTTATTTGATTTTTTCTTATTTCTTTTGCTTTTGTATTGTATTATATATATTTTTTGTATTTTTCTTGATTTTATAAAATTGAGAGATTAAACCAAAAATTAAACTAATTAAAATCTAAAATTATTTAATAACTATTTTGTAGTAATTTCCAATTAAAACAATAAAATGTTAAAATGAATTATTTTTTGTGATTTTCTTTAGATTGTTAAAATGAATTAATGCATATTTTTTATATTTTTAACATGAGATATTATGCAACCAATTAATACGAAAAATGCAACAAGATTCCTAAAAATTGTAAAATTATTTAATTTGAAACTTTTGGAATAATTTGCTTAGGGCAAAAGTCACGTGCTTACAGTGCCTCTACTTAATAGCTAAACAATTGCCTATGAGAACAAAGTTATCTATTGTAACGACCCGACCGGTCGTTTTGAGCTTTTGCACTTTGATCGCCAGTTCTCGGGCATGACTTGCCCCATGTAATGCATTATGACTGATGTAGATCGTTGGTTTTGATTTTCAGGAAAAAAAGGGGATGAATTTGAAAGAATAGTCCCAGTTGAAAGCCTTGAATTTGAAAGGTTTGACCAAGAGTTGACTTAATTGTATATGAGTTCGAATTGGAATTTTTATGATTCGGCTAGCTTCGTTAGGTGATTTATTACTTAGGAGCGCAATCGGAATGCATTTTAGAAGTCCGTGGAAGGATTTGGCTTGAATTGACAAGGTTAGTATTTTGGCGAATTCCAATGGATAGGTGAGATTTTGATCCGAGGGTCGGATGGAAGTCTGAGAGTTTCTGTAGCTTAATTATTTCATTTTTGATGTGTGTGCAAAATTTCAGGTCATTCGAACATCGTTTGGTCGGGTTTTTGATTGAAAGTGTATTTCGGAAGGTTTTGAAAACTTAGTCTTGAATTCGATGAGTTCTGAGTAATTTGATGTGGTTTTAGGTGTTTTGATGATTGGAACAAGTTTGGATGATGTTATAGGATGTGTTGGTGCTTTTGGTTGAGGTCCCGGGGACCTCGGGGCAATTTCGGATGGCTAACGGGAGGTTTTAAAACTTGGAAATATTGCAGAAAAAAAAAATTGCAGGTCAGTTGTAGGCATTTTGGCCTTCGCGTTAGCGAAGGGGGTCCCGCGTTCGCGAAGGGCCTGGGTTCGTGAGCATCGCGTTCGTGAGGTTCTATGTCGCATTCACGAAGGTTTTAGTGAGGCTTCATCGCATTCGCGAGTGTGGATACGCGATCGCGAAAGAGGTTCTGGAGCTGATGGTCAAATGTTTATCGCGTTCGCGTGGAGGCGAACGCATTCGCAAAGTTCAACTGTGGAAAGCACTGCATTCGTGACTGGCATGTCGCGTTCGCATAAGGTAAAAGATGGTAAGCGTAGTTTTGTGCTACGCGTTCGGGAGAGATGGACCGCGTTCGCGAAGAAGGCTTTTAAAGCCTGGGCAGATTGTTTTAATAGCTCTTGTCTGCTATTTTGGAGCTAACTTTCACCATTTTTGGGCGATTTTGGAGCTTCTTGAGGGAAATTGAAGAGGGATTCAAGAGATAACACCTGGAGGTAAGATCTTTTGAACTAAAAACACGATTATATTGTGAAAATTAACCTTGAAATTCATGGGAACTTGACTAAAATTGGAAGAACTAGGGCTTGGATTTCTAAATTTTAAATTGGGATTTGATGGGTCATTTGAGATCGGATTTGAGAGTTCTTGGTATGTATGGACTCGTGGAGAGATAAGGAACCCGTTGATTTGAAAATTTCTGAGTTTTGAGAAGTGGTCTCGGGACTCGGGGCTCGGGGCTCGGGTTTTACCAATTTTGAGATTTTAAATATTTTTCGATTATTTTTGCTTGGGCTTTATTCCCTTAGCATATTGTGATGTATTCGCTCTGATTTTGGATAGATTCGACGCGCGTGGAGGTCGATTTGAGGGGAAAAGGCATCGCGAGCTAGAGATTTCGCCGGTTTGAGGTAAGTAATGATTGTAAATACTGTCTTGAGGGTTTGAAACCCCAGATTACACATCGTTGTGTCACGTTGAGGTGACTTGCACGCTGGATGACGAGCGTGGGGTAGAGCACCGCTGGGGATTTGTGACCTAGTCCATCCAGAAAGAGTACTTTATGCGTATTTGATAGTTAATTGTTTGGGCTGTTTGCCATGTTTGGGGCCTCGTGCCGACTTGTTGAGACCCTTTGGGGTATTTTCACTATCTTTCCTCACCCTATTTGTTTGAAAGCATATTCTCAGTCATGTTTTACCTGTTTATCACTTAAATCTAGATTTATCACTATATTTTTAAAAATATGGAAACTGTGTTGGGCTGAGTTCCCTATTTTACTGATGCTCCGAGTGATCGTGAGATGATGACTGAGATAGACCGAGGGTCTGATTGTGAGATTGATGACTGATATAGACTGAGAGTCTGATGGTAAGGATGATTAAGAGAGAAGGGCCTAGTTGTGAGGATTATATATCTATGGATCGGGCTGCACGCCACAACAATATATAAATATAAAAATATATATATATACGGATCGGGCTGCACGCCGCAGGATACTTATATGGGTCGGGCTGCACACCGCAGCAATATTGCGCTTGGGCTGTAAGGGGCCCCTCACGGAGTCCGCACACCCCCTGTGAGCGCCATCGACGAAGTTTATGGATCGAGTTACATGCCGTAGCGATATATGGATCGGGCTGCACGCCGCAGCGGTTACTGTATGGTACCTGTTGAGCGTGAACGCTGAGTGTGAGTATTGATTGGTAAGAGTTGAATCACGAGTGATAGAGAGGCTAGCCCGAAGGGCGATAGATATACATATATGTATATGAGTGATGTTTGCCTAAGAAGCCTGTTTATGAACTTATTTATTTCACTCCTCTTTAAAGTGAGTTTCTATCGAATATGTTGATTTATTGACTGTTTTCACTCATCTTTATATTGATACTCTGTCCGAAAGTTGGACAAATGTTTTAAGACAACTTTTATTTAAACTGGGTTTTATGAGATGTTTAGAAATTAATCACTAATTTTGGCATTTGGTTATTTTCACCGAGATTTTCAAGTTATGAAGTGTTTATAATTCCTGTTTTGCCCTAGAGGCTATTTTACGAGCTATGCTTTTCCCGAGGGGCCAATTATGGCATTAAATCTCTATTATTATTTTAAATGGTACTGAACACCTACTGAAAATACTGGAGAGTATTTCAAAAATGAGATTTACTAAAAGATGGATCTTAAAAATGAAGGTTGACTCGTATTATGATCTGAAAGCCTGTTGTGCTTATTGAGCCTGACGTGATTGTGTGTTCATTATTTCCTACTGCTTAGTCTTTATTTACTCTTATTACTTACTGAGTTAGTACTCACATTACTCCCTGCACCTCGTGTGCAGATGCAGGTATATCGGAACCCGATAGTGGGTGTTGATTTGCTCAGACGCGGAGTCATCAGAGTTAGCAGGTGGCTGCATGACGTTCGCAGCACCGCTCCCCTTCATCACATTGCTATTACTGTGATTAGTACATTATTTTAGAATTCTTGTTGCATTCAGACCTTGATAGATGCTCATGACTACTGACACCCCGATGTCGGGCTTGTATAGTAATTTCACACTATTTCTTTCTGATTTATATTATGAAATATTGCTCTAATTAAAGGATTAAAAATGACTTATAATGATTAAAGGGTTAATGTAAGTGTTGTGTCGGCTGGCCTTGTCTTTACCAGAGGCGCCATCACGACCGGGCTGATTTGGGGTCATGACAAGTTGGTATCAGAGCCTAGGTTACATAGGTCTCATGAGTCATGAGTGAGTTTAGTAGAGTCTCGCGGATCGGTACGGAGACGTCTGTACTTATCCTCGAGAGGCTGTAGAACCTTTAGGAAATCTTCATATTCTTGAATTCTTATCGTGTGTCCTTTGATTCAGCTTGAAAATTAACTCTTGAAATTCCTTCCACGCGTTTGTATGCACACATGAGCGCTCAAAATTAGATGTGCCTTTATGGCTTGTGATTTCCCGATCGATGGGCGAGTTGTGATCTCTATAAGTTGACATTGGGCCAGTCTGGAGGACTTGAGGCCGGATCTTTGCCTATGGCTCAAGCTTGAGCACCGAGGTGCTGATTGTGTGAATAAGTGTTTTGAACTTATATGTTTGGTGTTGTCCCTATTAGTGGAAATGACGGCTGGGTAGCTATGTGAAGAGTGTATTAGTACTGTGAGATGTATCTATGTGACTTGGAAGTGATGAGAAAGGTCTGCTGGATGATAGATGAATTATTAAGTGTATGATTTCCATTGTGATTGGATGTGTAGCTCCGAGTTATGGGCGCATGAAGAATCCTTTCGTGTCTCCTAGTTGGGAGTGAAGTAAATTTTATGTTGCGGTATGAGTTCAGACTCAGGAAGACTAAGTGGCTGTGCAATATGTAAGACGGTGGAAGGTATATGGAAATGTTATAGTGAGGCGAAGCAGGTGGATTATCTCCTGCGGAGTGTTCTGAAGTGGTTTAATCCTTATGTGTATGCTAGAAGATCTCATGTGTAATTGAAGGGTACGTGTTGAAATTTGAAATTTTGGGTCGCTTAAGAGAGTAGGCTTAACTGTTGCGGGGATGAATGCGATATTTGCAGAAGATTTACAGTACTGGATGATATGTGTTTTCACAAACTTATAAATGATTTGAGTTTAATCTCACTATGGTATTGTGGCATCAATAGAGTAAAAGTGTTATGAGTTATTGAGTGTATCTTGATCTATGGCTTCGAGCCAAGTGGGGGAGTCTGCTGTGAGCAGTTGATTGCACGGTTAGGTGATATGTTAGTTCCAGTTTGAGGCGTGTGATTGAATTAGCTATGGCTAGAGTAAAGGAAAAGTTTGACAAAGTTTATATTATGCTTCATAGAGTATGAGAATCACGGGATGTCTAGAGTGTTGCTGGTAAAGGATGCTCGACGCACAGAGCAGGAAGTTGCTTGGTTGTATTGAGATGAGGATTTCATTTTGCGGTATCGGAGTGCCAATGAGGCACGGGTGGTTCTGTTCGTTAGGTCAGTAAGTTGTAGTTTGAATAAGAGTGAATGACTTGCGAGGATGGCTCTAATATGTTCAAGATCCTACAGGGAACAATTGGGTATTTTAAACTTGCATGTGGGGTTAGAAAATATGTTTTCATTGGAAGAGGTAAAGGTAACGGATTTAGGTTCGCGGGAAGTTCTTCAAAGTAAAGTATTCTGGAATATGGTACTGCTAGTTGGGAATGATTTTCATTGGAAGAGGTTAAGATTTGTGGAACAATTGGGCCTTCATGATGGATGTCAGTGTAGAGGTTTCTACCATTGATTCAGTTCTGGTGTTGAGGGACTTTTCGGATGCGTTTCTTGTGGCCGGGCATATCGCCGGGCGAGGTTTTGGATTTCAGTATTGATTTGGTGTCGAGTACCGTATTGTATGGCTCTGGTAGGAGTTGTAGTAGTGGAAGGAGCAGCTTCAGGCTTCCTTGATAAGGAGTTCGTTGGCAGGACAATACGGATGCGTGTTCTAACTTGAGTCGGCTCGGTTGGCCCCGAATTGTATTGTTGAGGGATAGGTTGATTCGATCATTGTTGAGCTTGTTAGTGATTTTGGGAGATCTATGAGTTGTTTTTCTATATTGTGAGACATTATGATTTGTTGGTTATGGGCACATGTGGTGCGGTTCTATTGGGAATTCATAGTGAAAGTCGAGCGGGAAGAGTAATTGAGTATTGCTCGGTGAATGGAGTATTGGTTATGACCTATTGGGTTGCGTGGTATATGTTATCTATCTCACTGTGGGTATGATGATGTGCTTTGGTTCCAGACGTCAAATCGTGCGTGGTTGTCGCCTTCGAGCATAGTGACTTGAGGTGTTTCATGTGGAGCAGTGTTTGATGGGATCGCGCATTGCAGCGAAACTATGTGAAGATATGACCTTACGGGTTAGATTTATGTGTTCTATTTCTATAATGCGAGACGAGTTCTCAGCCTTGTGTTGTGGCAGTACTGGTGAGTTTGAGGTACAACTCTTTTAGTTGAGTCATTTTCATGATTTGAGTATGTTCGGACCGTTTCTTATTGGTGCGCGTCTTATGCAAGCTATGGCTTAGGCCTGTATTGGAATGTCATGTCACCAGAGTGGTATGTTGTATTTGAGGTGATCGTTGGGATCATTAATGAATACGAACAGATTTGATTTCAGCTTGTTGGAAGGATAATATCGAGGTTTGGCTCGGGAATTTGCTAGGGTAATTGCCAGAGGAGAAATGGCCTCATGAATGGCTGATCTGAGAGATGGTTATGGTTTATTGCATGTTTCATTCATTTTTGGCAGTACATGAAAGTGTCGGACTGAGACTTTAGCTAATAAAAGGTTTCCTATTGGTATTTGGTTATTGTGGGAAGCTGTTGTGAATGGAAGTTATCGCTGCATGTGTTGAGTTATGAGGTATATCATATATTTGCACCTGAGGTTGCAGGCATGGGTTATTACAGCTGGTTCGGGACAATTCAGAGTGTAGGTGTGAGGTTTTGATCGTAATGATGGTTTCAGAAGTGAAAGTGGTTCTATGTTTTATGGACTAGGATGGATTGTGAAATTTCAGCTATGTTGTGTTATCGGACCTATGTGAGATAGGGTGACGTGGGATCACCCCCGGGTATATGCTTGGTAAGGTTATTCAGCTATTGGTTGGATTCTAGGATAACTCCGGGAACGTTCGAGGATGAACGTGTGTTTAAGTGGGGGAGGATGTAATGACCCGACCAGTCGTTTTGAGCTTTTGCACTTTGATCGCCAGTTCTCGGGCATGACTTGCCCCGTGTAATGCATTATGATTGATGTAGATCGTTGGTTTTGGTTTTCAGAAGAAAAAAAGGGGATGAATTTGAAAGAATAGTCTCAATTGAAAGCCTTGAATTTGAAAGGTTTAACCAAGAGTTGACTTATTTGTTTATGAGTTCGGATTGGAATTTTTATGATTCTTCTAGCTCCGTTAGGTGATTTATGACTTAGGAGTGCGATCGGAATGCATTTTGGAAGTCCTGGAAGGATTTGGCTTGAATTGGCAAGGTTAGTATTTTGGCGAATTCCGGTAGATATGAGATTTTGATCCGAGGGTCGGAATGGAATTCGAGAGTTGCTGTAGCTTCGTTATGTCATTTGTGATGTGTGTGCAAAATTTCAGGTCATTCAGACATCGTTTGGTCGGGTTTTTGATCGAAAGTGTATTTCGGAAGGTTTTGAAAACTTAGGCTTGAATTCGATGAGTTTTGAGTAATTTGATGTGGTTTGAGGTGTTTTGATGATTGGAACAAGTGTGGATGATGTTCTAGGATGTGTTGGTGCTTTTGGTTGAGGTCTCGGGGGCCTCGAGACGATTTCAGATGGCTAACGGGAGGTTATAAAACTTAGAAATATTGTAGAAAAAAAAATTGCAGGTCAGTTGCAGGCGTTTTGGCCTTCGCATTCGCGAATGGGGTCCTGCGCTCCCGAAGGGCCTAGGTTTGTGAGCATCGCATTTGCGAGGTTCTATGCCGCATTCTCGAAGGTTTGAGTGAGGCTGCATCGCGTTCGCGAGTGCGGATACGCGATCGCGAAAGAGGTTCTGGAGCTGATGGTCAAATTTTCATCGGGTTCGTGAAGTTCAACTGTGGAAAGCACTGCGTTTGCAACTGGCATGTCGCATTCGCGTAAGGTAAAATATGGTAAGCGTAATTTTGTGCTACGCGTTCGCGAGAGATGGACCGCATTCGCGAAGAAGGCTTTTAAAGCCTGGGCAGAATGTTTTAATAGCTCTTGTCCATGATTTTGGAGCTAACTTTCACCATATTTGGGCGATTTTGGAGCTTCTTGAGGGAAATTGAATAGGGATTCAAGAGATAATACCTAGAGATAAGATTTTTTGAACTAAAAACACGATTATATTGTGAAAATTAACCTTGGAATTCATGGGAACTTGGCTCAAATTGGAAGAACTAGGGCTTGGATTTCTAAATTTTAAATTGGGATTTGATGGGTCATTTGAGCTCGGATTTGAGAGTTCTTGGTATGTATGGACTCATGAAGAGATAAGGAACATGTTGATGTGAAAATTTTTGAGTTTCGAGAAGTGGGCCATGGCTCGGGTTTTGCCAATTTCGGGATTTTTAATATTTTTCGATTGTTTTCGCTTGGGCTTTGTTCCTCTACCATATTGTGATGTATTCGCTTTGATTTTGGATAGATTCAACGCGCGTGGAGGCCGATTTGAGGGGTAAAGGCATCGCGAGCTAGAGATTTCGCCGGTTTGAAGTAAGTAATGATTGTAAATACTGTCCTGAGGGTTTGAAACCCCGAATTACACATCGTTGTGTTACTTTGAGGTGACTTGCACGTTGGATGACGAGCGTGGGGTAGAGCACCGTTGGAGATTTGTGACCTAGTCCATCCCGAAAGAGTACTTTAAAGCATATTCGATAGTTAATTGTTTGATATTATTATGTTTGGGCTGTATGCCATGTTTGGGGCCTCGTGCCGACTTGTTGAGATCCTTTGGGGTATTTTTACTATCTTTCCTCACCCTATTTGTTTGAAAGCATATCCTCAGTCATGTTTTACCTGTTTATCACTCAATTCTGGCTTTATCACTATATTCTTAAAAATGTGGAAACTATGTTACGCTGAGTTCCCTATTTTACTGATGCTCAGAGTGATCGTGAGATGATGACTGAGATAGACCGAGAGTCTGATTGTGAGATTGATGACTGATATAGACTGAGAGTCTGATAGTAAGGTTAATAACTGAGAGAGAAGGGCCTAGGTTTGAGGATTATATATCTATGGATAGGGCTGCATGCCGCATCAATATATAAATATAAAATATATATATATATATATATATATATGCCGCATTCTCGAAGGTTTGAGTGAGGCTGCATCGCGTTCGCGAGTGCGGATACGCGATCGCGAAAGAGGTTCTGGAGCTGATGGTCAAATTTTCATCGGGTTCGTGAAGTTCAACTGTGGAAAGCACTGCGTTTGCGACTGGCATGTCGCATTCGCGTAAGGTAAAAGATGGTAAGCGTAATTTTGTGCTACGCGTTCGCGAGAGATGGACCGCATTCGCGAAGAAGGCTTTTAAAGATGTGTGTGTGTATATATACATATATACATATATATATGTATATATATACATATATATATATGTATATATATGTATATATACATATATATATATATATATATGTATATATACATATATATATATATATATATATATATATATATATATACACGGATCGGGCTACACGCCGTATCGATACTTATATGGATTGGGCTGGACGCCACATCGATATGTTGGATCGGGCTGCACGCCGCAGCAATATTGCGCTTGGGCCGTAAGGGGCCCCTCCCGAAGTCTGCACACCCCCAGTGAGCGCCGTCGACGAAGTTTGTGGATTAAGCTACACGCAGCAGCGATATATTGATCGGGCTGCACGTCGCAGCTGTTACTGTATGGTACCTGTTGAGCGTGAACGCTGAGTGTGAGTAATGATTGGTAAGAGTTGAATCACGAGTGACAGAGAGGCTAGCCTGAGGGGCGATAGATATACATACATGCATATGAGTGATGTTTGCCTGAGAGGCTTGTTTATGAACTTATTGATTTCACTCCTCTTTAAAGTGAGTTTCTATCGAATATGTTAATTTATTGACTGTTTTCACTCATCTTTATATTGAGCCTCTGTCGGAAAGTTGGACAAATGTTTTATGACAACTTTTATTTAAACTGGGTTTTATGAGATATTTAGAAATTAATCACTGATTTTGGCATTTGGTTATTTCCACCGAGATTTTCAAGTTATGAAGTGTTTATAATTCCTGTTTTGCCCGAAAGGCTGTTTTACAAGCTATGCTTTGCCCGAGGGGCCAATTATGGCATAAAATCTCTATTATTATTTTAAATGGTACTGAACACCTACTGAAAATACTTGAGAGTATTTCAAAAATGAGATTTACTAAAAGATGGATCTTAAAAATGAAGGTTGACTCGTATTATGATCTGAAAGCCTGTTGTGCTTATTGAGCCTGACATGATTGTGTATTCATTATTTTCTACTGCTCAGTCTTTATTTATTCTTATTACTTACTGAGTTAGTACTCATATTACTCCCTGCACCTCGTGTGCAGATGCAGGTATATCGGAACCCGATAGTGGGTGTTGATTGGCTCAGACGCGGAGTCATTAGAGTTAGCAGGTGGCTGCATGACATTCGCAGCACCGCTCCCCTTCCTCATATTGCTATTACTGTGATTGGTACATTATTTTAGAATTCTTGTTGTATTAAGACCTTGATAGATGCTCGTAACTAGTGACACCCCGATGTCGGACTTGTATAGTAATTCCACTCTGTTTCTTTCTGATTTATATTATGAAATATTGCTCTAATTAAAGGATAAAAAATGACTCATAATGATTACAGTGTTAATCTGAGTGTTGTGTCGGCTAGCCTTGTCTTCACGAGAGGCGCCATCACGACCGGGCCGATTTGGGGTCGTGACATCTATATCAGTTTGATATATGTTATATACGTTAGTATATTATTTTCTTCCCTCACAAGTGGTTCAAGGTCAGAAACCAAATAATTTCATCTTATTATTTTTCATGTGCGGGGTATATTTTGATTAATACCATAACACACAAAGATGGGTTCTCAAAGTTGAGGAAACAAGTTAGTTTTTCTAACATGAGGGGGAGACATGATAAACAATTGAGAAAAAGGTATGTGGAATGAATTATCATTTGTACACCTAGATCCTCGAATAAGATAATATGAACTTGAAGTTCATAAAAGGATAATTCATTTGCAATATATTGCAAAAAGTATGCCAAACTCATTTGCTGGCCCAAAGAAAGTAACTATATTGTCATTGCAAATCCTCGTATTAATTCCTAGAAGAACAAAGTCTATGGCACGCTTAAAGCATATAGACAAATTGGTTTCAAATAAACTTCTTGATAAAGAAGATAAGCAAATGATCTAAATGATTATAACAAAGGAGGCAAGTGATCTAGAAGATCACATAACATAACACTTCATAAAATCACAAGAGAGATTCACATACCTTAAAATATGAGTTAATGAAGAGATCTCTATGTCATGTCTTTATGAAAAAAAAAATTGAAACCGATATAAAATGTTCATTGACGACATCTATGATAACGCTAAATATACATGAGGATCTTAAGTCTGGAGAAACAATTTGAATAGAATTGGTCTCATATGAAGGACATGTAGATTTGAACATATAGTTCAAATACTTGAAAGTATAAAGTCAATGGTATGTGCAATGAGTTTTCGATATCTTATATGTCTAGCATGACATGAAAACTTGATATGCATCTAAAGTCTATTATATGGCTTATATGACTTAACAATCCATGAAGGATTTAAATTGCTTAAAGCATATAGAATTCATGATCATGAAGTACTACATCCTCAGTGCAATTTGTGTACAAATGTATCTTGCTATAACTATAGACACGATAATATGATAGCAAAAATATTCACCTCTATGTGAAGATATTGAACTGACTATTCCAACAAGATCATATGAAGGCAATTGATCTCTGTCAAGAATGATGATTTCAAGGTGCAATATATTGGTTCAAGTTAATATGGCTGATTTGTTTATCAAGTCTCTACCAACGATCTTTTGAAGATCGTGCATAAGATTGAAACGCGAAGGCTCAAGGATGTGAATAAATGCTCTCATCAAGGGGAGTTAATGTGCGTTGCACTCTTTTTCCCTTACAAGATTTTGGCCCACTAGGTTTTCCTTGCAAGGTTTCTTACAAGGCAACCAAAAGGCTTGTTGTAGATATGTGTACTCGTTTTCCTTCTCTAGAATTTTTCCGACTGGTTTTATATTAGTTAAGGTTTTAATGAGGCATATTATCTGTGGAATAGACATTTAGGGGGAGTGTTATAAATAGAATTTTATTTATGGTGAATGTCTATATTTAGAGAGATTCTAGGGTTTATTACTTGGTGGCTAAGTCACTCTCTCCATATAAATAAAAGGTTATATTCCATTGTAATTCATCTCGTATCAATAAGAGTTCTCTCTTTACTTTTCTCTGCAATACTCTTCTTCTTCATTTATTATTTTATAATAATTTTCCGTTTCAATATATTTAAGACCAATTGTTAGTTCCATATTACAATCAAATTACCTACAAAATTGCAGTCACCTGCATGGTACGTGGACAATGGATCCATTAGATGGAGGAGTAAATATATTCAAACGGGTGACGTGGAGGACAAAAACCTTCGAATAGTATAATGAATGCTACATATAACTAATTTCTGATAGTAGAGGGGCACATCTAATCATTTTCCTTTCTTTTTTCATACTTGAAATATGTAGAGGAGTTCTGACATTTTTGACAAGTTAACATATAATAAGTACTATATCGACAAGGGTCCTTCATT